>JAXQQM020076908.1:0-140805 GCA_034641835.2 Pinus albicaulis | reverse complement strand
GTATGCATATCTTCCCTCCTTCCAACATATTTGCGATATTTACGTGTAACCACCAAAGGAAAGGCTCTCCATAGGCAAAGTATGGTCTTGAAACTCTAATTTGTTTCCTTTTAGATATTTATAACTTGTAGCATCAATCATCAATAAGTTAGGAGAAAAATAGCTTCAATGTTTCATCTTCGTCATAGGACTTGTTCATGATGTCTTAGTTAATTTTGAAATGTAGATAAACTCCAAGACTGAGGGAAGAATATCAATTCTCCTCATACCCAAGTCTCCAAACCCCTTATCTAGAGAAAATATCTTGTTTTAATATTTCTATTTGTAGAAGTTGTCTAATTGGCTATTCACTTATTTCTTACTTAAACTTCATTAGAATTGTAGAAATTTGTTATTTCCAACCAAACAAAGTCTATAAAATGAACCCTTCTTGAAAATAAGAATTGTTTACCCTTCTTCCTAAGATTATATTTCAATATCTACTCTTCACGGGTCCTATTTCCAAATAGATGGCTCATCTCTATTTCCAATTTAGATCTGAGAATTGTAGATATTTTCTTTTCAACATCGACTACTACTCTTCAACTTGGGAAACCCTCACAATGCACAATTTATAATAAAGATCATTCCTACAATGAAAATCCATTTAATCTTTAGGAGTTCATTGTAACTTTTCTAAAAGCGAAACACAATGTTTTCTCTTAAAGGGTCTAAAATGCATCGGTTTCATATTATTTAAAATTCTCATATCTATTTTCAATTTACATTTCAACATTCTATCAAGTTTTCTTTGACTCACAATTTTTTTTATTGGTACAAGGGCATTGTAGCAACCCTTCTCTGGAATAATAAAGGGCCAAAATCATTAAAAAATATCCTTCTTATCCTTATTAGAGTATGCATCCATCCCCACACAATTGAATAGGTTGTAGCGATATCGTGCTTATAGGATTTCCATTCCTTCATGGTCACATAATTTTTTTGTAATGGCATCTTGAAATATCACTTGCTAAGTTTCCAAGGAAAATGTTTGTGCGATATCCCAAATCAGAGTGTGTATAATCATCATATTCTTCTTTATTTTTCTATGTTTTAATTTCACTCTAAAATATAATTGTTAGATTCTTGTTATATTCCTATTGTATTTTGGAATTTTCATAGAATTGGTCTTTTATTTATACCTCATTTCTTTTTTTGAGTAGGTTGCTTTGGTTTCCTCTATATTATTTTAGGTTTTTATGTTTCCCTTATTCGTGTTTCCTTTTATATGTTTTTATTCAAGTATAGGCTTCCTCCTGTTTGCCATACGCCCTTTGTATTTGTGAATTTATTAAGATATTTTTTTCAACGTTTTGGATCTTCATTCTTATCCTAACATGTTGAAGCTAGGAACATGTTGTAGATATATTTGGAATTTACATCTATGTTTTATAGCATGATGTTAATCCCCATATTTCTATTTATAGATTCACAAGCATCTCTTTTGGTAACCCAATACAATTCAACACAAATGGGGGGAGTAGTGACAAATGATGTTGAATGTTATGGTCATTGTGTGTTAATTATGAAAAAATACTTGAACATTATTTCATGTAGTGGGTGGAAGATAATTTATGAAAATGTCAAGAGATTTAACGACTCCAGCCGTACATATAACTAAAGTGGGTTTATTTAATGTTAAGGAAATTAGGATTTGTTAATACATGAGGGAATGTTATTTTTCTAGAATTGAACATAGCGTATGTTGACTTTAGACATACTATGGTGGGTACCAGGACTAAGGTGATTGGTATAAGCTCAAAGAACCAACATTTCTTGAAAGGAATAGTACATTACAACAACCTCAAATTCATTTCTAAAATTTTAGGGCTTTCTCTTCCAAATAAATGATTTATAATAGAATGAATCCTTCGACCAAAGGTTTAGGAAGGCAGTGCGCCTTCCTAGATCTACCATGCCATAACTCACTAACTAGGCCTAACATGTTATATTTGAAAATAAAAGTAGTTTAATAGAGATCATTTTTTAAGAAAAGTAATAAACAAGAAATGCATCAAATATTATTACAATATCTTTCCTAAATGTAATTCTCTTCTTTTTTTAAGACATGATATATATAATTTTGCTATATTTAAACTAAGGTACAAGTACTAGATACTATGTAGCACTTGTTTACTAAGTTGAAAGAGATGATGTTTTGATAATATTTGTAAACTAGATTGCTTTAGAAAGAAATATGAAAATTAATAATTTATTTGAATTAGACACTAAATATTGAGTGGTAATAAATACAAATGTGCATATTTTGTATCATCATAAATTTTGATTTTATGATTCAATATTAAAAACTAGATTTTTATTTTACCTTATTGCGCACCATTGGCATTGTCTATATTGGAATTGCGGTTGAGAATATTCATTTTTTCATAAACTAAAAATGGTTTGGATGACTATGATTTCATAGACTCTGAATATTATTCATTATATCACAAAGAAATGGATTAAAATATAAATTGCGCCACATATTACAAATGAAATATTATAATAAAGTAGTCTATAAAAGGGTAAAATTAAGGATATGATTAACCTATAAACACAATCTATAGACTCACTATATTGAAAATAAAAATGAATATTGAATCTCTATAGGATAATATATAGATGGGAAATTTAACAATAATGACTTAGTCATCAACATATTTTCAATTACTCCATATATCAAGGAACAATAATCATACCTATGCATTTTTAGGTATAAACAATATCTTCATTTTCATATCCATGGTTAATATGAACAACTTTCTGAAAATGCAACTCGCTTTCCCATAAATTTGCAAGTAAATAATGGAAGTATATATGTCATCCTAATAAAGGGCCTCTCAAGAATATTTTGTGGTTTAAATACCATGCATAATAAGAGGCTACAAAAACTTATAGATAAATCTAACCATTAGTTTTGGAAGAGCATGCCCTTTCAATTGTAGTCTACCTATACCTAAAGTCCTTTAGCCACTAGCCATTAAACTGGAGAAAATCATAAAGGGAATACATGAACAGGTCAAAGAATATGTTGTGGAATAAAATAATTCACATTATATTGAACCTAATTCATATTATATTTCTATTGATAAAGGAGGAAAAATAAGCATCTCGATAGACATAAAAAAATTGGGAAGTTATAAGAGTTCCTGATGCTCAACAAATGTGATAATTTTAATTAAAAATAACAAGGTATATGGTGCAAAATTATAAGCCAAACAATGTACATTTAATTTACTTACACTTTATAAAAACAAATTTTCACAATGTAAAATGCATGTGACTTGTCTATGAGTTGACTTAGCTCTATTTCCACGAGAATTGAAATGATATTTCTCCCATAATTGGAGAATATTATTAGACTTAAATGCCAAAATAACACACTACATCTACAAAATGATATGCTCAAATTTCCCAAGCTATATTATTGAAATGGAAAGAATGTACCATCAATTTTGATGATAAAAGCCACTAGTTCTACAAAGCTATACTACTCCATGTTCCACAAAACCCTACCAATGCCCACCTTTCCCAGTGGCAGGAACTTCCTCTTCATCTGATTCAATATCCCCGTACTGCCATATATTCAACCCGGTCTGCCTAGATGTTTTCGTGTTCTCTTCTAAATTATAAAGGATAGATTTTCTTTCCTTGGTGTTAATCATTTTATTCTTTTATAATCGAGCCAAGCCTTCATGTAAAAATAAAAATAATGAAATCAATATTTTTTCAAGAAATACTCAAGGGAAGAGATAAAAAATGTAATAATATCATCATGGAAAAGTTTGGAAACTTAGATGTGAATTACTCGACTAAGCTGAGAAAAAGACTCAACAACCTATTACATTTTTCAAATTGAACATGATCATTTTTTAAAGCACCCAAAACCTTTTTTCCATTTGCAGCACATGGTAATGACATTGAATGGTTTCTTTCAATAAAATATCTAAAATATTTCTAAGAGTTGAAATAAGAGAAAACTCCTTTGAAAATATGGATTTGAAGGTTGCTTTTATGACTTAGAAGGACTTCTAATGTAAAAGAGGAAAGGGGTCCGAAATCCTACTATAAAAAACCTTGTATAATGTAAAAGGATCCTAACTCTCACTTAGAATAAAAATCAACAAAACGTGAGAGCAATAATTATGAATTCCAAAATGGAAATCAACCCTGAAGTTTGTGAAAATTTGACAGAGTGGCTAGGTATTTTGATAGTATATGTTTTAAGGAACAATAAAGTAAGTAGCCATGAGAAAGTATTCAAACATTTCCTTCCCTTCCGTTTGAGAGAGAAATTAGATAATTGGTAGAAAAATGAAAAATCCATAATAGAGGAAGAAGGTGAAAAAAATAATAAGATGCCCTCATGGTTATTTACTAAGGAACAATCACACAAAATGACAGTCGAAAATATATTTAAATATACCATTGAGCAACAATTACTAGTGATGGAACTTATTGTAGGTATCATAAGAGATATGTTTGAGAACAATGAATCACTAAACGAGTTTCACTTTGCAGGAGATAACTAAGGATTCTTATGCTTCAAAGAGTCTATCGAAATGAAAATGATATCCATGTAATAATATGCAGGCAAGCGAACCATAACAATGGGGAACGTCTTCCAAAATGTAGGGATAAAGTAACTCACAATTTTGATATTTTTTAGTAGTGATGAGCCAGTCAAGAAGGAAGTTCCCCAGTTATCCTACCATGCCTTTTGTAACTAACCTTTTTCTTTTCCCAATGGAAATCTCACAAAGAATCTCAAGGATTCTTCTTCACATTTTTTAATGGAAACCCCAATAAACTTTTTAGCATAGGCTAGTGCACATAACACAGGGAGATTTAAAACAAGAATATGTTGGCATAGAACTAACCAACTTCCTAGCAACATTTGCAGCAATAGTTGATCTAACCCATAAATATTTTCGTCAACTAAAATTATGAAAACATACATATGTTTTTTGGTTTATTCTTTTACTCTTGAATTTAGGACCTAGTTAGACATTCCAATCACATGTAATCACCTTTGCCTATTTACTCTACATATTAAAGAGATAATATCAAATTATCATATATTCATCGGTTAAAATATGGAATTTTAGAAAATGGGCATGTCGATGAAATTTAGCATCTAAAATATTTTAGAAAATCATAGTCACTTTCATGTTAACAAGTAGTGAAAAAAAACATCAAATTATACCACAATATTAACATATATGTCTCATATAGAGATAGGTGGGTATAACAACCATAACACTATTTTTTATATGACTATGCAAGTCATAGGGACCACAATGAATCTTGAAAATTTGATGTAAGGGGACAAGCAACCTTTTTTTTAACCAATTTCAATGCATGTAGGCAAAACATGAAACATGAAGAAATTTGTAACTTCCCAAGTGAGTGCTCTTGTCTATGTGATGTAGCCAAAAAAGGAGTTCATGGATCAAGCCAAATTCCAAAAAATTTAGCCACACCACAATTTCTGGTGTCTATATAGGAAGCTTCTCTTGAACTCTTGTTTTCCCTTTTCCTCATTTCTCTTCTCTAATTTTTTGTTGGTAATTGAGTAGATGTAAAGAAACCATGCATAAAATTAGAGGTCCTAGAAAGATACTATCTACTAACTCTCCAAATTGACCATATTTATTTTTATAATTCATGGCCAGTTGTATTTTATATCTAAGAAATATATATAATGAGCACAAAATAATAATATTCACAATACAATTAATCTATCTTCTGAAATTAAATTTCACATGTAGGTGGTAGATATCTTGCTAGAAATATTTTTAAAATGAATGAAACCATTACCTTATAAAATGTGTGTTATCAATCAAAACAATAAATGCTCTTTGCAAGCTGAATCTAAACCTTCATAATAGATTAAAATATCTTATGAAGTTTAGAGATAAGTTGAAGGAATCAAATAAATAAATTTATACCTATGTGTAATTTTATATATATCCTAATGTGTTAGATAAAAAATGATATCAAACAAAGGCAAGACATGCAATATTCAGGTGGGTGTAATAAACAAAAGTGTAAATAAGTTGTACAATTCAGGCACTTGAGTTTGATGCAACATGTATATTCTAGGCTACATAGCTTTGAACACAACACTTGTTAACAAGTAGTGAAGAAAATAAATCATACTCAATTCACCTTGACATCTATTCCCGGTCTAGAGAGAGGAGGATAAGAGGGAAGAACATCCATAACCATATTTTGTACATGACTATGCGTACTGTAATGAATATTGGAAATTTTATGTAAGGAGGCAAGCAACCTCCTTTGAAACCAGCTTCAATGGATGTAAACAAACCATGAAACATGAAGAAATTTGTAACTTCAAGGTAGGTTTTCCTGTCTCTTGAAGTAGAAAAAAAGCTCATGGATCAAGCAAGAAACCAAAAAAGTCAAGAACCTATGGAGATAGGAGACTTATCTCCAAATTTTGTTTTCCCATTTCATCCACTACTCTTCTCTAATTGTTTGTGGGTATTCCAACATATGTCAATAAATCATGCATAAAATTAGAGGTCCAAGGAGAATCATGTCCACTATTCCTCCAAGTTGACTTTTTTTTTTTTTTTTATAAATCTATTTCCATTGGTGATATAAAAATTTTCTTGGAGTAGAACAAATAAAATAAAACTAATCTACAACCTTTTTGTAAAATTGTGATAAGTGGACAGACTATTATAAATCATTTTTAAAGGTATGGAGGGAATGTCGTGTAAATACAAAAAAAGTGAGTGTGACTAATATTCAACAAAAATAAATTTACTTAGGATATTATACCAAAAAAACTATCTTTAAGGCCTAACCATGGAATCGTTCGAGTAAGATCCATAGACCTCAAAAACTAACAGTTTCCCCTTGGTGTTTCGAGGTGTCTAGAATTAAACACCATATATGAAAATATTTTGTAAATTTTGTTCCAACGATATTTTTAAAATATTCATATTCATCATGAGATTTAATATTCACATTATAAATTAAAATGAAAATGGGTTCATCTCTCTAGCTTCTATTCGTCTCAAGTTCTCTTTTATCTTGCTTATATGTAATCTATAATATTAATTACTTTTAATTTCAAAGACACTCATGGGATGTCAACAAAAAATGACATATATCTCTCATTGTGTATTATTTTTCTTGCAGTAGTTTCAAATTCAATTTCTATATTGAGTTACATAAATTCTATATTCAAGAAAAATGATGTAGGCCCTCCATGATCTTGAGGATTATGCTTTTATAAAAAGCATCAATCCATGCATATAAATATTTTTTTGGAGTATAAAAAATAAAATAAAATTGATCTATAACTCACTTATAGAATTGTGAAGAGTGGATAAACTATTGTAAAGACTTTCTTGAAAGGGAATTCTCTCTATACCTAATATTGATTAAATAAGAGATTATTATACTATGTAGGTTCTAACTTCTTAACCTTAATCCTTTGAAATAATAAAGACCATTTTTTTCGAAGGGAATTCTTCTTGACCTCATAAGACCTAGTGGGAAATAAACACTTGTCTCATCCAAAAAATAAACTATGAAGTCCTAAAAATTCAAAATATGCTGTTTTTTGTATTTCTTAGAAAGAAATGAAACGGTAAAAATCAAAGCAATATCCGTTATATGGTGCAAAATCCATTGATTATTTCATCCACCTAAGCTATAAACAGATTAAAAGGAATGATAGGCATCATGGTGCTTCTTCTCCAAGGGTTTTTTGCTGAAATTTTTGAGCACAAACTAAAAGGAATGATAGGCATCATAGGATCTGAATAGATTTAAATTTTTGAAGTTGAATCCATCAAGTAAATTGACTAGAAACAAAATAGAAATATGAAGATGATTCTCATGTGAGATAAATTTGTATTTCATGTGATAAATATATCATTTTTATATAATGGTGATGCTGCAATGTATACTATAGAATATCTTCTACTGTATAAGACAATAAAGTACAAAATTACACAAAGCTTGCTTCCTTGTTGTTGTAACGTCTCTTCTTTTCCACCCCAAATTTTTTGTTTTTTGTTTTTTGTTTTAATTACGTGCTTCTATTGGTCATAGCTATTCAGATATACCTTCGAATTTCATCAATTATGAACTGCTATTGAATAGGGTTTTCCTATTTCTCCTATTACTCTTGTATGTATAATTGGCTGTCTATCATATTTTTATTGTTCTCTTCCCATAAATTTTTGTGGCTTATATATATATATATATATATATATATATATAGCCATATATATATATATATATATATATACTATTCACACATAATTTATATGTTTATATTTATCCATACACATTTCTATCTATGCATTAAACCTTTACCTACAACCCTTGTAGGGTTCACCATACCTACGCTTTGGATTTCGATCACATACCCTTATGGATTATAGGTTGTATATGTTATGCATTGGGTTTATATCTTCGTATTCCTCCAAGAGTTATAACACTATGTTTTGATTTTGAGTTATCCAAGGTGCTGAACGATCTATTCCTATTTAAATCTTATGACGTTGATATGAAGTTATTATAGCTTTTCGGCCACTGTTTCCAATGTGTAATGATCGTTCCCCTAGCATCATTGATATCTCATGTACAGTTCACTTACGACGAATTTTCTGTGGAGATAGGCGACATTTAAATTCAATGTACTCGTTATGCTTCGTTGGCAAGATTGGCTTAATGTAGTTGGCATTTGTAACCTAGTCCAAATCTCCACGTCACTTTGTTTGATGGCACTCTGTTGATTTTTAATTTTTGTTATCTCTCGTTATATTTACACGTAAGGGTTTATGTGTTTACGTTTTTGTCATAGTATGCCATGCCTGTCTTCTCATTTATTTACGCCAGCCATATGACACTATCTGGAGTACTGTGGGATCGATTTCATGGATCTACATTTATGTGTGGGACGGAAATGTATTAGATGTTGATTTTCCCCAATCGATCCTTGCGTATACCCTTGATCTGAGGACACTTGGACGGTGAAGATGGTTCTGGTCCATTAGGGTTTCGTTGGTTTTTATTTGGAAAAAATTGTATTAATCTCTATGTTGTTAACGAAATGGATCTTTCACCCTTCACTCTTTCTGGTTGTCTCCTCGTGTCAAGACTCTTCTCATTGGGGAAACGAAGCGTAAGCTTCTGGTGTAACTATCTCTTCATCGTATTGTCATTCAGGTATGAAATTTTGAGCATTTCCCTATTTTACATATGCGGCTTTATTCTCTGTGCACTATACCTTGATATGTTTTCTTTCCCAGTAGTAATACGATCGGCCTTAGGGTGTGAGAGTAGTTGTTAAATAAACAAAATTTGTTCCCACATAGTTTCGTTTACTTTTGAGAACTCGTCTCAGCCAATTACGGACCAATCTTTCGTGGAAATCTCTCTCTACTCTATTGCGCTTGAATTTTACTCCAATATCACTTCTTGCATTTCGTTTATCTTCCTGTTGATAAATTTTGGTACTAATATTCAATCACTGCTTGGTAGGAGTTTATTCCTCATGGTCTTCCGAGACCATCCTCATGTTATTCAAGTGGCGTTCTCTTGGCTCTAAACGTCTCCCCTCCAGCAAGAAATCACTACCCTAGGAAAGTGATTGGTTTATTTGTAACATTTGACTCGGTGCTTTTTCATTCCAGGTGAATATCCTACTCTTCGAAATGTTAATATTATTCAGATATCCATTTTACAGGTCGTTTTGGAGTGAAGGGTTTCGTATCTACAAGGTATTCATTTGTCTTTATGCCCAGTACTAATATGTATTAATTTTTGTGATATAATTCATATCTACTAATTAACTCGTATGTCTTACCGGGCGCTTTTTTTATTCAGGTTGATTCGAATCCCATACGAATTTCCTTCTCGGTGATATAGTGAAATGGGTGTTTCACTCGAATTTGACTTCGCTCCACCCTGCTCTTTCAGGTCGGTCTTGGCAACCTATTGGTCGAAGTGAAGCCAGACTCTCACATTGTTATTATACATAATTTTGTTCAGAATCTTCGAGTCTTATTTTCATAAATTTTTGCTACTGTAATAATAACGATTTCTAGAGACTTGGACTGATTTAATGACATCCTGATAATATGGTTCTCGGGACCACATTTTTTTCTATTAATTTGTTATGGGACACGATAGTTGCGTTTTATTATTTCTGTTCAGGAATTAACATATAACTTGTATACATATTCCATTCCTGGTGGAAAAGATAGATTTATGCTATACTCTGGTGATTTCCAGATTTATATTTCCTGTTTATGCTCATGACAGGACTTTATTTCTACTGCATCTATCTGCTTCAATTTACTGGGTGGAATTGATACGTTAGCTAGTCTTATCTTGTATTTCTGCTTCCTCCACTTTTTAATAACATAATTTTATATAAATATCTATAGTACAAGAGTGTTCACATCTATAATAATTTAGTGATTCTTGAATGTGTAATCCCCATTTCCACCTGGTTTATGTGTTTATATGTGTTATACTACTCTAGTAGTATACCTCTCCATCTGCTCCTTGATTTAAAGTTTCCATGTATAATTTATTTGTGTCCACCATAATAACTTCTAGAAACTATATTTATTTATTTTTTTAGACTATGTTCAGTATATCTAGTTTTCTAGCTAACACCTCTAACCAACACTTTATGTAGATCTGGTATGTGAAATAATTGTTTTCCTTGTACAACTAATAAAGTTTGCATGCACTTCATATAAGTTTAGTTAGATTTATTTTCCAATAGTGTATTCAGGTTGGACAATTCACCAGTAAACGATGTTATTCATGCACCAGTTATGTTTATTTTTCAGACCAAAATTATTTACAAGTTTATTAAACCATATTTAGCTCTATTTATGTCTGAATATCTTTAACTCTTATAAAGGTACTCATCCATCTGTTTTTTTTCTTATCATAGAGGGTAAATCTATAGATATACATGCACTGTTAATTAAACAATCTATAGATCTACACTGCACATACTTAACCACTCCTGCATACATGTTTTGTTTTTCTGGTGTTTGCTGATGTAATTATATTTTTAACAAAAACAGATTAAAGTTACACATTTATGAACTATGAGGGTAACATAAATCTCCAGATTTAAACCAATCACTGATTTAGAGCCTCTGGCTGATTTTCCCCATAATTCTTGTTCCTACAACTATGCAGAACTAAGAGGATTAAATTACTCTAACCATTCTATAAATGTATGGAACACAAGAAGAAAAAACATTACAAGTAGTATGCAGCTTCAATCATTAACCCTAACACATAACAACAATTAAATTAAGTCATTCATAAACACTGTGACCACACCACTTTAGCAATTAACCAGTCCTCCCAACCTTAGAGTCCCTCTATCTCTAGAACTCACCCCTGAGCTGAGATCACCTCCATCACAGACCAACCTCTAATATGTTTAGGAGTAGCTTATTTAAGATTTTGCTCCCCAAAGCCTGTTTCTAATTCTGCGTCTAGAATTTCAGGATGCTTTTCTTCCTGCTTGCCTAGGCTTCCCTTATTTAGGGATTTTTAAAGCTGCTTTCTGCTTTTCTCAGCTTTTTACCTCTTCCCAAATACTCTCCACGTCATTGGGGAAAAACTAGAATTTTCCTCAAAAATCTAATTTGGAAATAAATTCTTTCAATGATTTTTGAAAGATTTTTGTTGAAGTATTTGCCTCTATCCATCCTCATGGATTTGGCAAGTGATCTCATGATTCTCATTTGGTCAATCTGCACAAAATCATTTTATTTAATTCTCATAATTAAATACTTAATTACATCCAGAAATATTTATCCATTGGGGTCCACTCCCCTTTGGATTAAAGTTCAAATGTATAGCTTTCAGGAAACATAAAACTAGGAGTGTTACATATTCCCCCTCTGAAAGCAAACACCTTCCTCGGTGTTGATAACTAACTACTAGAGTTCATTTTTAAAACAAAAATAGATATTTCTCCATCATCTCATCTTCTCTTTCCCAGGTAGCTTCTTCAGTAGTAAAGTGCTTCCACTGCACCTTTACTCTTGCTACCATTCGATTCCTCAATTAAATTTCTTCCCGCTCCAATATTTGAAGTGGCTCGGGAAGGAACTCCCCTTCTAGTTCCACCTGTATCACATTCCAATAAAAAATGTGAGAAGCATCATGTAAATATCTTTTTGATAATGAAACATGAAACACATCATGAACTTTAACATGGGGCGGTAAGGCTAGCTTATAAGCCACTGGTCCCACCCTTTCTAACACCTCAAAAGGCCCACAATATCTAGGAGCCAATTTTCCACAACTTCCAGCATAAAGTGTGCTCTTTTTTGGTTTAATACGCAAATACACATGCTCCCCCACTTTGAATTCTCGATCTACCCCCTTCTTATCAGCATATTTTTTCTTTCGATATTGTGCTATCTTGATGTTTCTTTGTATTTATTTAACAATTCTTTCCATCTCTTGTAAATCATCTGCTCCCAACATTAGCTTATCCTCAGGTTGGCTCCAGCTCAAAGGCGTACAACATTTCCTTGCATAGAGTGCTTCAAAGATACTCATTTTTATGGATGATTGATAGCTGTTATTATAGGAAAATTTAGCTAAATGCAAGTAGTCTTCCCATTTTGATGGCCTATCCATCATATACATTCTCAACATATCCTCCAAAATTTGATTTTTTCTCTCTATTTGACCATCAGTTTGAGGGTGATAGGCAGTACTAAAATTCAACTTAGTGCCCATGCCCCCAAATAGACCTTTCCAAAAGGCTGCGGTCAACTTAGCATCTCTATCCGAAACAATCATCTTTGGGACCCCATGGAGCCTTACTACTTCCTTCAGGAACACATCCGCTACTTGGGCTGTCCTAAAAGTAGATTTCACATGTATGAAGTGTGCAACTTTTGTTAAAGTGTCTACAACTACCATCACTCATTCGTGTTGGTATTTGGTTTTGGGTAGCCCTGTTATGAAATCTATAGAAATGGTGTCCCATTTCCATTCTGCAATCGTCAAAGGATTTAAAAGACCAGCAGGATGCTGATGCTCAACTTTAACTAGTTGACACTCCATGCACCTAGCTAAATATTCTTCTACATCTCTTTTCATTCCTGGCCAAAACAACTTCTTTTCCAAAGTTGTTAGCATTTTCTGATATCCAGGATGCCCTGCATACGGCTGTTTGTGATATTCATCTAGGATTTCTTTTTTCAAAGTTTTCACATTGGGGATATAAAGTCTATTTTTGTAGCAAATCAGCCCTTTTTGGTTTTGAGTGTATTGAGCCATCTCCTTCTTTAGTATTTTCACCTGTATATTCTCATAATTTGGATCTTGGTCTGCTAATTTTTTCACTAGATCTTCTAAATCAAAATTAGCATTGCTTCCAATGCTATTTATGTTTTGGCAAGCATTTATGCTCAGTTCATCAACAATTTTGTTTTCTTTCCCCCTGATATGTTTTATTTCCATATCAAATTCACTCAGAAAAGACAGCCATCTGGCTTGTCGAGCATTCAAATCAGTTTGGGAAAAGAAATATTTAAGAATAATATGATCAGTCATCAAAGTAATTTTTTTCCCAAGAAGATAGTGTCGCCACATCTTCAGGGCATGAATTACAGTAGCCAATTCCAAATCATATGCGCTATACTTCTGTTCATGTATCTTAACTTTCCTAGACTCATATGCAATAACATAATTTTCTTGTGATAGGACTCCTCCCAACCCTTCTCTACAGGAATCCATACACACAACAAATTCTTTATCAGGATCTGCAATATTTAGTATAGGGTTTGTAATGAGTTTTAATTTTAATTGTTCAAAACTGTTTTGGAATTTTTCTTTCCACTCATATTTGACACCCTTTCTTTGTAGTGAGGTTATGGGATATGCTATGGCAGAAAATATTTCCACAAATCTGCGATAATAACCTGCAATCCCCATGAATGATCTCACTACTGAAACATCAGTTGGCACCGACCATTCTCTAATATCTTTTATCTTTTCAGGGTCAACAGCCAACCCTTTTTCAGAAATAATATGACCCAAGTATTGGATCTTGTCCTTATAGAATTCACATTTACTGAATTTGGCATATAACTGGTTTTCTTTCAAAGTTTGCAACACTATCCTCAAGTTCTCTTTGTGCTCCTCCTCACTTGTTGAGTAAACTAAAATATCGTCTATGAACACTAGTACAAATTTATCCAAGTATTTGTTTAAAACATTGTTCGTTAAGCACATAAAGGTGGCAGGGGCATTTGTCAAACCGAAAGGTAGGACTACAAATTCGTAGTGACCATACCTGGTTCAAAAAGATGTTTTACTAATGTCTTCCTCCTTAATTCTGAGTTGGTGATAACAAGTCCTTAGATAAATCTTAGAAAATAATGAAGCTCCTCTTACCTGATCAAAAAGTTCATCAATTCGAGGCAAAGGGTATCTGTTTTAAATTTTCAACTTATTCAGCTGACGATAATCAATGCACATTCTAAAGGTTCCATCCTTCTGTTGGAAATGTTGTCATTGATGGCAAAGGAGCACAAAGGAGCAGCACCTGAACCAACAATAAGGCAAAGGAGATGACAAAGGAGGAGCACTTGAAACATCAGCCAAGGAACAGAGAAAGCATAAGAAGAGGTAGCAATGCAGCAAAAGAAGCAAGATAGATAAGGAACTGAGGCAGCATACAAATGAAGCGAAGCAGAGCATGAGAGACGACAAAAAAGAAACGGGGCAGCAAGAGAAGCGAGAGGCAAGGACCATTTGAAGAAGTAAGGACGACAAAAATAAACGAGACAACAAAGATAGCAGAGACGACGAAAGGGAGGCAACGTTGAAGCAATGGAAATATAATAGAGGTATGAAAAGCAAGTAAACGAGAAAGAAAGCGAATATAACGAGAGGCACCTATACGGCGGAAACGAATATAACGAGGCATCTATGCGTGAGTCTTAGTTATCTGATGCTGACGACGAGAGGCGAGGCGAGGCAAAGTAGCGAGCAACGAACGAGAGGCGAGAGTGAAGGCATTCTAATTCCGTGTGCCCGGAGAGCAGATTGATAATTTCGAATCATACTAGTATGGCGTTACGCATATAATGAAAAAACAAATTCTGGGAATCGCACACTCCAACCGGCGTTATAGATTTAACATAATTCATAAACATTATTCTGGGAATCGCCTAACCCGCTGGCGGACACACACACACACACACACACACACATATATATATATAATATCCATCACAATACATATAAATGTCACGCATTTCATAGTCTCCAATGGTCCAAGGCATATACATTGATATATATTTAAGTGGAGCGTGTTATGATCAATGGAAAGGAAGTAATATAAAGTGGGACCCTCACCCAATCGCAATCGGAGATCACAAGAGCAGCGTAATATGTAACCCATAGGAAATTGTGATTGCGATGAGAATCCGGACCCAATGGGTCTATAAACCGCAATTGATAAATCTCGGAACTTAAATAAACAGAGAATTTGCGAATACAATGAAGCCCAGAGCATATAACCAAAGGTCCAAGGTATATATATGGAGCGCACAAAACGAAGTTTTATATGGTGGGACCCCTTCCCAATCGCATCGGAGGTAAACAAAGCAGAGGGGCTTGCAACTCAAAGTTGCGATTGCGATCAATCGCAATCGGAAATCGCAAGGAGATCGGAACGTGCAAACAAAGAGTTGTGATTGCGATTGAAAGGCCGGACCCGATGGGCTTATAAGCCAAGACTGATATATGTTTGAAGTTTCGCCATAACGGAGAATAATCGCAATCGGAAGAGGCTGAGGAGTGATTCATTGCATCAGAAAGATCGGCTCGAGTCTGCTACCCCCGCGGAACTCTGTTAACGCTAAGATAATATATAAGTTGGAGATATGTGTAATGCATTCCGAGGGGGTCTCCTTCCCTTATCTGCTTGAGTTTGCTACCCCCGCGGAATTAAGGAATGGTTCAATTTATAATACGAGCGCTGTGATATGATTGGTATATATATATATATATATATATTATATGATAAGGCGCATGAGTCTGTAATTCCGGAGTCTTCGTATATCGGTTCAAGAGTTAGTCTCGTGGAATTTGAAAGGAATGGTTAATATATCCAAAGGTTTGGATATAGTTCAAGATTTTTTTTTATATACATTGATATGTTATAGTACGCATAAAGAAGATCGAAACATATATGTAATAATATTGGGTTTATTACAAAAGCCTAAAGATTGGGTTTATTACAAGAGCATGCGGGAACAAAAGAACTAGAGACAGCAGCAGAAATATGGAACAAAAGAAAAATTGAACTGAAATTATAATGTGAACTTCAAACAATTATGCTTAAACTCATGTATGAACAGAGAATGTTGACAGGTCGCCCGAGAACAGAAATGGTAATGCACACAAGTCTAGTGAACAGATAAATAAATACAGAGATGAACCAAGATATATAACAGCCACTCGACAGCAGTAGAAAAGGACAAAATGCAGCAAGCCAAGAGACAAAACGAATGAGCTGGAGTTCTCATTTGAATGTAAATGTTTTATTTAAATTTATATTGTTGTAATGCATTGGCAAGTCTCCGGAAGAGAGCAAATATCCCACTGTAATATTAAAATAAGCACCTACAGTTACATTTTTCTAAGTGAGCTGAAAAGAGATGAGAAGGCAGAAGGCAAAGAGACATGGCTGTCCATTTCGAATTCCCAGTGGAATACAAATAGTCATGAAACTATTTTTGTATAAAACAGGGTAATATCCAAGGGGAGAAGGTTGACGAAAAAGGAGTGAGAAAAGAAGAGAGTGTGCAGCAGAATTGAAGATAGTTGAAGAAAATAAGCAAGCTGCAAGAAGAATGTGAATAAGGAGGAGCTGAGCAAAGAAGAAGAAAGGGCTGAGCAGAGATGATGCAGGTCTGATATAAGAGTTGATGAACAGCAGAGAAGAAGGTACAAAACAGAGTTGATATCCAAGGTAAATCCGCAAGTGTTTTTCTTTTGAAAGAGTAAGGAAGTTGGAGCTTCCCTATCAAGTTGTAGCTTGATAGATGTCAGTTGTAGTTGCCTGAGGTAGGAGCCTCCTGTAGGTTGGTGCCTGCAGAAAATAGATGGGAGTTGGTGCTTCCACATCAAGTTGTAGCTTGATAAAATGTCAGTTGTAGCTGACTGAGGTTGGAGCCTCCTGTAGGTTGGTGCCTGCAGAAAATTGATGGGAGTTGGAGCTTTCTTGCAAGTTGTAGCTTGCAGAATTGAGGTAGGAGCCTCCTGTAGGTTGGTGCCTACAGAAAATCAGTGGTGAGAGGGAGTTGGAGCTTGCCTTTGCATCACAACAATAATAAGATGTGGTTTTCTTCCTTTATGGGTTTCCACTTATATCTGGTGTCTCTGTGCATGATGTTTATGTGTTGATGTGGTTTATCTCATCTGCTTAATACTTGCTGCTCTCATATTCAATCTGCTATTACATTAACAAATCTGTATGATAGTAATACTTGTTGCTCACAGATTAAGATTGCTCACATATTAAGTTGACCATGAAATGAAGGTGTAAATAAGATTTAAAAAGAAAAGTATTAAAAGTCCATGTATGTGTTAAACTGATTCACCCCCCCCTCTCAGTTTAACTAAGGGTTCAACAATTGGTATCAGAGCCAGTTCCTTTGGTGTAAGCTTAATAGCTTGAAGGAGATCTAGTTGAGTCATGGACTATCAAAATGTACCTGTGCTAAATACAACTAACTTTCCTGAATGGAGAGATAAGGTTAAGATGGGATTTATGGTTGATGATCCAGAGGTATGGAAGCTTGTTTGTGATGGTTACTGCACAGACTCACCCACAGTGAAAGAACAACAGAGGAATGCTAAGGCAAAATGTGTGATATATGACAATCTTCATAACAAGGACCTTGAGTTGATAATGGATTTAACCTCTGCAAAAGAAATCTGGGATAGACTGCACTTCATACATGGAGTAGACACTAAGGATTGCACTGACAAGAAGGATAAGAGAATTAAGAAAAAGAGAAATTCATGTCAAAAAGAAGATTCTCAATCAAATGAAGTACCTGCTAGTGTGAATGGTAGTAAGAACCATGAAGAAATTGCAGCTGAAGAAAAGGCCAAACTTGACACTGCTTTGACTGAAATAGAAAGATTGAAGAATGAAAACAAAGACCTTAAGACAGTGATGCAAATATGTGATGAGAGAGAATTTGAAGATAAGAAAGAAATTGTTGGCCTGAAGACACACCTTGAAGAAGCAAGGAAAATAGAAGACACTTTGCTGCAACAAATGAGAGAGAAAAATCTGGAATGTGAAAAATTGGAAGAAGAAGTAGTGAACCTAAGAAAGAAATTAGAAAAGGCCCAAATAGATTTATTAATGAATACTCCTCAAATGAAAAGCTCCGGACAGTTGGACCAGATTCTAAAGGCTCAAAGGTCACCTCTCATAAAGGCTGGGATAGGATATGAAGGTGAAACCAGTAAGTCCAAGGTTGAAGATAACAAGAAAATCATTTTTTTAAAAACTGTAAAGAACTGTGAAATAGCTCAGCAAATTCCTACAGAAGCAGAAACCAGCAGGAACATGAGTTGCAAAGAAACAAACATAATCAAGCAGCAACATGAAAGAGCAGAGAATGAGAGGATGAAGCAATCAGCTACTAAAGGCTCATATGCTCCTAGGGATGAATTGAACAAATTCGGAAGATGTCAAAGGAGGTTCCTCCCGCCTATGAAAATTAGCACATGTTTATCTTGTCATAAACCAGGACATAATGCAGCATATTGTAAGACAAAGCCAATCCAGTCCAACCAGCAAAGGATGCAGCAAAAGAGAAGAACCCCTCAAGCAAGCATATGGAAAAGACAATCTTCCACCAGGTACACAAATCATTTCCATGGCTACTGTTATGCATGCAATGAATTTGGACATAAATATGTTGATTGTAAATTATGTTCAAAAAGGGGAATGAAATATTATACATCAGCTCAAATGCACCTAGGTCAAATAAGATGTTATGTATGCCTCAAACTTGGCCACAAAGCAAAGGACTGTAATCTTCCATATACATTAAAGAACTCTAGACAGATGATGGGATCAAAGCAAATCAAACAAAACTATGAATTTAAAAGAAGTGCAGACATTATGAAGAACCCCAATAAAGTATGGAAGGAAAAGAGAAAGGGGGAGCCTATTATCTCAATAACATAACGAATCCTCCATAGTCTCAGGGGGAGCTGCTCTAGGAAGCAAAGCAAAAATCCATCCAGTGAAAAATATGAAGCAACATCCCAGGGGGAGAGAAGTTCATATATAGACCCCATGAAAGGAGTCTAAGAAGAGCTCCTTGGAATAAGGACAGCTATAAGATCAATAATGCACAGGACAATTTTCTCCAACAAAGAACTATAGAGGAAGAACACCTGAAGCACACAATAGCCAATAGGTTGATGGATGGAGAGAAAGCAGCAAGAAGCCTTGGGATTAGAGGAAACATTAGCAATGAACATGTAAGCTAAGAAGACTTCAGCACATTAAAGTGATGATCACAATGTACCTCTTACTGCTAGAATTAACAATGAATCACATTAATAAGGATGAGTACCTATCATCAGTTCATCACATCTTTCAAAAGGTCACCTTGAAGGAATGTAGTTAAGTGAGTAATAAATATTTGAGCAATCAGCGTGTGAAGATTCATAGAAAAGAAATTGAAGATGTATTTTTGAAGATTTGTATGTTAGAACAATTGAATTGAATATAAAGCAGCAATGATTCTAGAACATTTTTAGAAAGGTACATGCAATGGCTTTCCTTGGAACCAAATGATAGAAAAAGAAGAATGTTAAATAATTACAAGATCAGATTGAGGATATTAATGACTATTAACGTGAACAACGGAAAGTTCAATAGTATGGAATTATGAAGGTGATCTTAACTATGGGTTTATGTGCAAACTGAAGTGAAATCTTTGCATATTTTATCAAAGTAATATCAATTGGTACTTGGTACAAGCAGCATGCCTATCGAACAGAATATCAAGTGTTATCAGTGGAGCAGCAGCATGGTTCAGGTCCTCAGGATCAAAGGATTATGGAAAAAGAACCTCAATGTAATATTCCCAGTATTATCTGCATTCAACATGAAAAGGTCAGTAGCAGAGCAAAAATAACATTATCTTGCTTACACTTGAAGTAGTATATTGAGCACTGAAGCAATATCTTCTTCTATATATATAATTGCATGCCTTCCTGAATTTGGTACATGTATATCTTCAAGGCCTCCTTTTTAAAAATCAGTTACAAAACTGTGTGAAGTCTGTTTGCTGAGTTTTCAATTAAACATCTTGAATATGCTTCTATGGAAGTTCATTCTGATAGAACAGTCAAAGTATCTGAAGAATAAAGGACTAGCTGTGATTACCATCTGAAGCTCAGCACAAAGGATTTGCTGGTAATCCACCTTTAAAGAGAGATTGACATACATACCCCCTTATGTCATAAAGAAAAGTGCATGGTTGATAAGTGAGATCGACCAATACATTGAATGCATCCTACCTCAAGGTTTTGTTTTGAAAGTTCATTATGCAAGCAATAAAGGCATTTGATCTCTTAGATCAAATTCTAGTTAATTCATTGATCACATCAGTAACAAAGACCTGCAGCTATTAAGTGTAATATCATCATCAGCTTCCTAGCTCATATCATCACCAACAGGCAAGAAAAGTGAATCACAGTTATAAAAGACATATTGGCATCATCACAATTGAATAGATGTTGTACTGCAGATGATTATTGCAGAAGAAGACAGACTCCAACTACAACCTTCTTCAATAGATATGCATCGCAGATGAAGATTATAATATAGACTGAAGTATAGTTGAAGCAAGCTTGATATGTCACATGGGGCATTCACAATCTTTAAGTGTATATTCAAGTCCAATAATCCTCAAAGTGTTCTCTCATCAGGCTGGAGCAGCATGGTACAAAGTCAGTAGAAGAGGGCCTAAACACATCTCAGAGAAAGGAAATGAACAGATAGAATCTACACTAAGAAATGTGCAACCCTTTGCCATTGATGTTAAAGGGGGAGGAAAAGCAGGTAATAGAAGAAAGGGTCTTCTAAAAGAAGCTAGACAGAGGAAGACTTGGAGGAAGCATTGGATTATTGGTGGATGTGTTGCCATCAATGCCAAAGGGGGAGACTGTTGGAAATGTTGTCATTGATGGCAAAGAAGCACAAAGGAGCAGCACCTGAACTAGCAATAAGGCAAAGGAGATGACAAAGGAGGAGCACTTGAAACATCAGCCAAGGAGCAGAGAAAGCATAAGAAGAGGTAGCAAGGCAGCAAAAGAAGCAAGACAGATAAGGAACTGAGGCAGCAGACAAAGCAGAGACAGTGAATAGAAGTAGAGGCAACGTAATGTAAAAAGAGTTGAACTTAAGAAATGTAGTGCAAAGAGGGCAGCAGATGCAGAGATAGGAAAAGAACAGAGGTATAGAAAAGGCAGAGGCAGAGGTCGAGTAGCAGAAGCAGCAAAAAGAAGAAGCAGGGCAGCAAAGAGAAGTAGAGACAGGACCATTTGAAGAAGCAAGGAGCAGCATTAGACAAGAAGAAGAGATAACAAAGACAGACAAAGGAGACAGCAAAGGAGACAGGCAAAGGCAGAGCAGTTGTCACAGTAGCAGAGGCAGATGAGTTAGCACAGCAGAGGCAGAGGCGTTAGCATAGCAGAGGCATATAAAATTCTGGGAATCGCACTCTCCAACCGGCGCAGCAGAGGAAGAGACAGAGGCAGAGAGCAGTTACAAAATTCTGGGAATCGCACTCTCCAACCGGCAGAGCACATATAACATATACATAACCATATTCCGGGAATCGCTTAAACTCCAGCAGCAATGTAATGCAAATAACACAGAAAATTCCGGGAATCGCTTAACCCCAGGCAGAAGGATACATAAAACAAATCTCATTCCGGGAATCGCTACCCACGCAGGAGTATACATAGAGCACATTACATATTCGGCTCCTTACACGCAAAGGTTCAAAGCATGTACATTATAAGGAGCGCTTTATTATAAGTTTCATATTATTAATCTCGAAAACAAAGGAACCAAAGGTCTAAGGCATTTATATTATGGAGAACATAAAACAAAGTCTGATGAGGTGGGACCCCTCCCCAATCGCAATCGGAGATCACAGGAGCATCGTAATATGTAACTCACAGGAAATTGCGATTGCGATGAGAATCCGGACCCGATGGGTCTATAAACCGCAATTGATAAGTCTCGGAACTTAAATAAACACAGAATTTGTGAATACAATGAAGCCCAGAGCATATAACCAAAGGTCCAAGATATATATATGGAGCGCACAATGAAGTTTTATATGGTGGGACCCCTTCCCAATCGCATCAGAGGTAAACAAAGCAGAGGGACTTGCAACTCAAAGTTGCGATTGCGATCAATCGCAATCGGAAATCGCAAGGGCAGTGGAACATGTAAACCAACAGAAAGTTGCGATTGCGATGAAAAATACCGGACCCGATGGATGTATAAACCATGTTTAACAAAGTGGTTGAAGTCCAGTTCCAATCGCATTGGAAAGGAACAAACCATCGCAACACATATGAAATGACTTGCGATTGCGATTGAAGCCCGGACCCGATGGGCTTATAAACCATGAGTAACAAGTTTTTGAAGTCCGACATGATCGCATCGGAACAACCCAATCGCATCGGAGAAAATCTGGCAGCGGATCACTTGCAACTAAAAGTTGCGATTGCGATTGAAGCCCGGACCCGATGGGCTTATTAACTATGATTAACACGTGTTTGAGTTCCAGGTCTAATCGCAATCGGAAATTTGTGAAGGCACTGTTATATATAAATGTATATATAAAGTTGTTGCGATTGTATTGAAAAACGCCGCGTGGTCTGTGGACCCACGGGCCTCGGCTTAAGGTGGAGGGCGATTCTTAATATACAATGACTGTGATATATGTCCGTTCCGCTTGCGGAAAGTTCCACATCAACAAGACACTTATTGTATGAAAGGCACTGTAATATATATAAAAGGTGATTGTATTAAAATATGCCGCGTGGTCTGTAGACCCACGGCCTCGGCTCAAGGTGGAGGGCGATTGCTAATATACAACAACTGTAATATATGTTCGTTCCGCTTGCGGAGCTTCCACATCAACAAGACACTAATGGCATAAAAGGGATTGGAGTTCCTCCAGATTACAGTCAGCAGATATAAAAGAACAGTTACACGCATGCAACAGTTACACCACAGCAGAGGACAGAAAAGATAAAGACAGCCAAAGAAAAGACAAATGCGCAGCAAGCCAAGAGACAAAATGAGTGAGCTGGAGTTCAAATTGTAATTCGAATGTAAATGTTTTTAATTGTTTTTATTGTTTGTGATGCATTGGCAAGTCTCCGGAAGAGAGCAAATATCCCACTGTAATATTAAAATAAGCACCTACAGTTCCATTTTTCCGAGTAAGCTGAAAAGAGATGAGAAGGCAGAAGGCAAAGAGACATGACTGTCCATTTCGAATTCCCAGTAGAATACAAATAGTCATGAAGCTATCTTGTATAAAAGGGGGTAATATCCAAGAGGAGAGATTGATGAAAATAGAATGAGAAGAGGAGAGAGTGTGCAGCAGAATTGAAGATAGTTGAAGAAAATAAGCAAGCTGCAAGAAGAATGTGAATAAGGAGGAGCTGAGCAAAGAAGAAGAAGGGGTTGAGCAGAGATGATGCAGGTCTGATATAAGAGTTGATGAACAGCAGAGAATAAGGTACAAAACAGAGCTGATATCCAAGGTAAATCAGCAAGTGTTTTTCTTTTGAAAGAGTAAGGAAGTTGGAGCTTCCCTATCAAGTTGTAGCTTGATAGATGTCAGTTGTAGCTGACTGAGGTAGGAGCCTCCTGTAGGTTGGTGCCTGCGGAAAATAGATGGGAGTTGGTGCTTCCACATCAAGTTGTAGCTTGATAAAATGTCAGTTGTAGCTGACTGAGGTTGGAGCCTCCTGTAGGTTGGTGCCTGCAGAAAATTGATGGGAGTTGGAGCTTCCTTGCAAGTTGTAGCTTGCAGAATTGAGGATAGAGCCTCCTGTAGGTTGGTGCCTGCAGAAAACGGTGGTGAGAGGGAGTTGGAGCTTGCCTTTGCATCACAACAATAATAAGATGTGGTTTTCTCCCTTTATGGGTTTCCACTTATATCTGGTGTCTCTGTGCATGATGTTTATGTGTTGATGTGATTTATCTCATCTGCTTAAGACTTGCTGCTCTCATATTCAATCTGCTATTACATTAACAAATCTGTTTGATATTAATACTTGTTGCTCACATATTAAGTTGACCATGAAATGAAGGTGTAAATAAGATTTAAAAGAAAAGTTTTAAAAGTCCATGTATGTGTTGATTCACCCCCCCCCTCTCGGTTGCCAAAGGTTCAACAATTTACTAATGGGAGGTAGGAGAGAGCGAAGGAACCAGTCCATCTAAACCCGATCTTCAAAGGGGGGAGCGTGACACAAGCTCCATCTTTGTCGCCATTCTGGGACATGAGCGAAAAGGTGGGTCGAAGAGGATTGATGAAAAGAGGTTAGGAGTTCAGTACTAGTGTCGTATCAGAGAGGGAGATGGAAATAAGATAAGAAAGCTTGGGCAATGGTTGCAAAGGTGGTATGGGAAGAGGTGGCTTGATCAACATACCATTTGGAAGCTTCGCCGGTAAGGGTGCGTTGGAATAAACGAAGACGAATGGAGTCATCGGTGATGGAATTAGAGGAACACCACATGTGGAAAGATCAGATATGGTTGGAGAGATCTTCACTAGCAAGGCCTTTGAACTTGGGAATGTCGGAGGGGAGCTTGGTGGGCATAGCAGGCCAACTGATATCGTGGCGGATAGTATCATTAATAAGCTGATTGAAGTCGGGGAGACTAAGGCCGGCAATATAAGGGAGCAATGGGGCAGTTGAGGTAGGTCCCGTAGTGGTTCCACTGGACATGGAGGCAACAGTAGAACTGGGGTTGCTACTGGTAGTAGGCCCTGAACTAGACATGGTGAAAGTAACAGGGGGAGAACCAGACGGAGGGGGAGAACTCGAACAATCAGAGGAAGAGTCAGAGTGTGGACTCGGGGGAGGACTTACTCGATGGTGATGGGAAGGAGGAAGTCGACCAACCGGAAACTGAGGGTGAAGGCCAAGAAGTCTCCGGGACAAACACCTTGGAGGCGCAATGATGATGGGAAGAAGAAAAACCGACAAGAGTAGAAAGGTGCAAAGGTAAGAAGTGACAAGGGCAGGGAGGTGCAATGTCAATTAATTTTAAAGTCTTTGCCAGGCGGTGTTAACCAGGCTCTTCTTCTCTTAGGGTCAGTGTGTGGTTTGTGTTAATTTTAATTGATTAAACCCAACCGTTTTGAGAGAAAAAGAAAAAAGTGTGTCGTGTAACTGAAAAGAAATCTGCAGTAAATAAGACTAAAAGAACAGAAAATTAACAGCATCAAATTTATCCCAAGGAGGTGGGTCTCTCACAACTAGTCGATAAGGGGGAAGAGCACGCAAAAAGAGGCCAATTAGATCTAAAGTCTGGAGGGACTGGGATCTAATGGCAAAATCTACTGAAAAGTGGTGCAGAAAGCAGCAAAGAGGCAGGGGCAAGGTTGCTGCTAGAAAAGAGGAGATCAGCTAAAAATAGGGGGGTCAAAGAGGTGACCCTAGAGATGAACCCAAAAAAAACGAAAGGAGGTGTTTGGAAAGGGAAGAAGAGCTGACCTGTGGGGATCTGAAAAGGAGGTATCAGATCTGAAATAAATAAGGCTGAAACTCTGGAAATTCAGACGTCTGAAACAGCAGAAAACTCTCCCACAAAAAGTGGAGGGTACTTGAGCCCTAAGGGGAAATATTCCCACTTAGGTGAGTGAAACAGATCAGAAACAGGTCTGAACAGGTGGAGACAGAGGCTGGAAAACCTTAACAGAAGCTTCAGTCAAACCCAGAAAAAGTGCTGGAAAATTACAGAGAAAAGTGCAGGTTGCAGGTTTTGGCCTATTTTCAGGCCAAGTCGCAGGTTTTGAGTAGAAAAGTGTGACCTCAAGGCCAGGTCGCACTTTTTGGGCCGATAAGTGCAACCTGCAGATCCGGGTCTCGCGGCGGCATATTTCAGAAAATTTTGTCATCTCAGCTGCGGCTGATGTCGGTCACCTGCGCAATAGGGTCAGAAACACACGGAAGTTATAAATTTGAAGGTTTGAGGGCTTTAGAGGTAAAAACTAGCATAAAAATAGGAAAAACAGAAAATTGAAGAGAAACCCTAGGGTCTGAAATAGCTGGATATGCAGGAATATAGAAAACGACAGTGGTTGCAAAAGAAAACCCGTGTGGAGTCGCCAATTGTTAGTATGAATCCTTTGTCATAAAAGATCACTTTAGCTACGCATAACAAATAGCCCTAACATCGATTATGGCTGTAAAATATCTTTTAAGTTTGCTGCATAAAGTTAGATCTAAGCACAAAAGACATTAAGCAGATAAAATATAAAATGGCTCCATGCATCCAATAGACAAAGCAAGAACAATGTATTTGAAAAGAATCTTATATTATATTAAAGAGTGGGGCACCTGAGAGGAAAACAAGAAAGGTGTTTTCCAGTTCTCCTCAGTGGGATGGGTTCTTGGAAGTCCTCAGTGTTTCAGATCTATGATTCCTCTCTCTTGCTAATGTGGAAAACACAAACAAACATGGAACTCAATGGGAGTTCATAAAACAAAAAATGGAAAAAGGTGACCAAGAGTAGATCTAGTGTGATCTAATGCAATGGAGGTGAATAATGAATGGGGAAAACCCTTCTATTTATAACAAAATATTGGGGTGTTCTAGAACTCAGTGCATGAATAAAATATTATTAATCAAATTCTAGAATCACCCTTTAGGAATATTTTATTATATTTGTTGGAGGGAAAATGATTTTTGACTTGGGTCAATTCCTTTATTTATAAATAACAAATAAATAAATGATTTATTTATTATTTTAAGGGAATGATGGGGATATAATTAAATAAATAATCGTTTATTTAATTATTTTAAAAATGATTTAGTCAAATTTAACTAGGAATAATATTTAAATAGTGATTTAAATAACTTATTCTTAGGAAATAATCAAATAAATAATGATTTATTTAGTTGATTTCCTTGTTTTAGGTTAAATATGACCAGGAAATATAGATAAATGTTATTTTTCGTGGTGAAAGCAATTTTACTTAGGGTAAAATTGGTCTTACATGGTGTACTTAGGTTCATCTAATAATAATGGGTTAGATGACCAGAAAATGATGTAACAAGCAGAAGACACAGAAAAATTCACCTCCTCCTTCTAATAGACACTTTCCGAGCTCTAACCCTCCCAGCCATGCACTCATTAATGGTTTCCTGAAGTTTACTAACTAAATATGTATATATTTTTTCTTTGAAACTCTGGAAAATAGAAATAAAAAATAAACATAATTTGTGGAGTGAAAAAGATCCACAAAAACCCAAACCCAAAACATGTCAGTGGCCACCATTTGAGTGATAATGGTTAGTGGAGGAGGAGCTAAGGTTCTAGGAAGTAGGGCAAGGTTGTATGGCCTTCGAGGCCTATGTGAACAACAATGTGAATGTGATGATAAATGAACAACAATGACTTGATTAGGTCCACATGTCAATTTTTTATTCGAAAGAGGATGGCGAAAATAAGCCTTTGTGATTGTTGAATCTTCCAAAGCCAACCCTGTAGAGTAATTCCTATTGACATAATTATGTAAAAAATATAATATAAATGCATAGAATAATGTTATATAAGTTATATTTTACTTATAATATAATGATATTTTTGAAGATGTTGTATTCATAAAAAAAAACAATTAAATGATTAATTTTCTGACAAAATGCTCCATGATAATTACTTTTCTCATTAAATTTTAATAGTAATATCCACCACTTTATATATATATATATATATATATATATATATATATATAACTCAAGTCTCGACAACATAGGAATGACTATCTTATGGGGATGCTAACCAAAACTTTGAAGATACTAACCTAGCAAGGTCTATAATTTAATATATGACCCATTTGTGTTCTCATAAGTTTGTGATTTATAAAATGATGTTATTATAATAACATATTTTTATAATAAAATTTAGTTCGATATTAATAATATTTTAAATTTATGGTCCACGAGGTTTTGGATAGACAGTGATCAAGTGCTCCGTTAAGGCACTCCTTGATGTGAATTCAATGGTTCAATTCCCTGCCCCGATCAGGATGATATATTGCACATGATAATGAAGATGTAGTCCTACCCAGCGTACAAAAAAAATATATTTTTAATTTATGATTTTTATTTTTCAATTTTAATATTTTTTCTCTGAGGGCTATAATCATGGCTAGAATGAGATTGTTGGTACTAGGCTAGCCCACAAGTATATACTCATTTAAGACTTCATAAATGCATTACAATTCATTATGTCACTAGCAAATATTTGAACTTCGGTGGGAAAGATAACAACCATTCTCGTCAACCACTCGAGATAACCCTAATTGAATTTTATTTTTCAATTTTATATAAATAATAATAATAATAAAATATTTAATATAATATAATATATATATATATATATATTATTGAATAAATAATGAGCCTTAGGGGCATCTTAATTGGCTATGACCATGAAAATGAAGTGTTATGTATACATAGGTTTTAGGTTCAAATCCCCCTAATTCACCTATTCCTATGGAAAAGACATATGTAGGCACCTAGAAGTTATAGTGGTAGTTGTTGGAATTGATTCCATGTCAAGCAAGTTCAAGGCCCACCTAGTTGTTAATTCCTTTAGAAAAATAATATATTGAATATGATAAATTAAAGGTTATATGTACTATGGTTCAAGAGTATGATAACAATAAATGGACTATGGTTTATAAAGTATGTGTTTTTGAATATTACAACGTGGATTATTGTAGTATGTGTTTTGTGATTCAATGATGATGTAATCCAACATTGTATACTTTATTATTCTTATATGAGAATAAAGGTTTTCTCTTTCTAAGTTTCCCACTCTACAAATCCAGTTACAATAAAAATAGTGTATTCTTCTCTCAACTACTTCCAATAACCAACCTCAATCATTTATTCCATATACATTTAGTTTACATGATATTTGAACCCCTCTTGAAACTAATATGATTGTAAGAAAATAACCCCAACATGTTACTCTCTTCCTTATAGTCTATTTTAATAGAGAAATTACCTCTAAATATTTATTTTTCATCCTTAAGCTTCTTCACTTGCCTTGTAGAGCCATTTCTATATAGTAAATTATCATCAAAAAATAACAAATGAGTTAGACAAATTGTACTTCCAATCATGATAACAACAATTCACTCATTTCTTCTGGCTTCTAATTGGGCTCTAGTCAAATATCTAGCCACTAATAAGAATAGTAAAGGAGAGAAAGAGCACTCTTACCTTAACCCTTTATTAGGTTTAATGAATGTTGAGGTTTATCCATTAATAAGGATTACAAATAGCACTATACTAATACACCCTATTATCCATTTAACCATTAGTAAATTGAAAGCAATTTGCGATAACATTAATCTTAGGTATAATAACCAACTTGGTCTACCATACATCTTTGATAAATCCAATTACAAAACCATGGTTGTTTGACCTTTTATTTTTATAGCATGAATACATTTCTAAGATACCCATATTACTTTATGAATATGCGTTTCTACTTGAAGATTAAATTGCTTATGTGAGATAATAGTTGAAAAATATTTTGACTCACAGTGTTTTGTTAAGGCACCCCGTGGTGAAAATACCACTAGATTGAAATTCCATGGAAAAAGTTAAGACATGCTAAGGGTTGGTGTGGCCCAAGTTGAGTGTAATCCTCAGGTGATTTTGACGGCTTAGATGCCCCTTATGTGGCTACTCAAGCCACAAGTTAGATGTGCTAGTCCTCTTAGGACTCACATTACCTAACAAACAAACAAAAAATTATTTTTAAAAAAATGACCAAAGATGTCTTGACTTCATATGGCTGACCAGAGTGGTGTGGGGTCTTTGTGGAGCACTTAGTGGATAAAAAGGAGGCAATTAATTTATTTATAGAAATCCCTTGGTGGTGTTACTTCAATTGTGAGAAAATTGTATAAAGTTGTTTGTGGTTGGGCGAGGGCCAAATTTTGTTCATGTATTTTTAAAATGTATATATATATATATATATATATATATATATATATATATATATATATATAATAATAATAATAATATTTTTACAGTATTACTAATAATAATAATTTAAAATAAAAGTATAATTTAGTTATTTTTATTGTTTTTTTTTAATTTTAACAATATGAGATATATGATAAAAAATTGTCATGCTTGTGAATTGATTAACGTGCTTTATTATTAATTCATTAATAATGATGATTAATATTTATATTAATATTTTATTTCTGTTTAAAAAACAAATAAAGAGAAAAATTATGAGATCACCATCATTTTATTCACTTAAATGGTCAAAATTCTCTTAGTTAAAATTTTTTAACATTTTAATTTTGTTTTTATTTTTACAATAAAAAATCATATTTCTTTTCTTTTCACACATATAATATTTTAATAATAAATTTAACATAAAACAATTATATCTTTAATTAAAATAAAAACCTAATTACGTGTTAAGCCACGATCTTTGCCGTACCACGAACTAATTTTCAATAAATTTGTTTCATCTTTATGTGCTCTTAATAAATCATATGAAAAAAGGAACAATTTACGACCAATGGACATCACCAACCATTTTTCCGTTGAATTCATCTTGTTTCTTTCCGACTATTGCGTCACTCGCCCATCTCAAAGCCTTGGTCTAACGAGACCATCGACCATCTTTGATGACTTCTTTATCCACTGCCATTATTATTTATGTCCCTTCAACACGGAGGTTTTAATTTCCTCTTCTACTTTCTTTTCCATGCAATTGCCACCTCAGTTACCACTTTGTATGAGTTTTTCAAGCCAATTTGTTGAATTTTCTTTCTTCACCTTCATTTATAGGGTGTTCAAATATATTTTCTTAGTTTGAAGATCAAATTTTCACAAAACTAATAAACAATTTTCAATAAATTTGTAATGCATTTCATCGTAAAATAATAATTTTTATTTTTATTTTTCAAAAAAAAACTAATTTTCAATAAATTTGTAATATATTTTATCATAAAATAATGTTTTTATATATATATTTCAAATTTAACGTAGAAAATGATTGTTTTTATTAATTAATAATAAATTTGATTTATAATTGATTGTGTTTCTGTGCTTTATAGTTTAAAAAGAGAGATGTTGTTACTTAACATTATATGAAAACAAAAAAATACAAATTTTAATATCAAGGAATGATCAATTTTTTTTTTCCATATAATTTTTTATCGTTTAATATAAAAAAAAATGAATATATAACATAGAATTAAATGCTAGCATTTGCATTTTAATTCTTTTGAATATATGATAATTAAAATGAATTAACATTGATTTAACACAATTAAGAGAATTAAAACAATGAGTAAAAAAACAAATTATTAACTTTTTCATAAAATCATTATCTATATTCTTTGTTAATTTTATTTAATAAATTTTTATAAAGCTATATAAAATAATATGTCATAATTTTAATATAAACTACTATAGATTCATCTAAAGTACGGATCTAATATGAGCAGAGAGAGATCAAATTTCTTCACGTGCAACTTTATTTTAGAGTGTAAAATACAATGTGTTATTTTTCATTGTTTAAATTGTATTTTTGAATGTTAAGTAGAGTATATAAATGACAAAATAAAAATTTTAACCATATATACTTAATTTTGTTTTTTATATATTGATATATATAAAGTTGATATCGATATAAATTAATTAACATAGATCTTCAAATATTTTATTTATATCTTTTGTTGAACTATTTTTGAAAAGCATAAGATTTAAATATATTCATTTTTTTTAATTATAGGCAACATTATTTTTCAACATAATTTTTAATATTTATTTTCATTTTAAAGAGGCATGGATCGACGAACAAACTTATACATCCTCTCATATTGGGTTGTAGAATGAGCCTCTAGGCTCAATAAAACTTATATATTTTATATATAATTTTCTAAAACATTAATAAAAAAAAATGAAATTAGATTTTAAACCATCTAGTGGTTAAAGTTTTAAGAAAAAAAATAATATAATTGAGAGTAAAATGATGAAATTAATATATTAAATTTTTTTAACAACATTTCTCTATGTTATATATATATATATATATATATATATATTTCAAAGAATTGGATAATTAAAATAGGTTTTTATATATATTTTTAGGATTAAATGAACAGTGTATGACAAATAGACATTATAAATATCTCATTTTATCACATTTGATTTTTAAATAAATTATTTAAAAAATATTTATAATCAAGAATTAGAGAAAATATATGTATATAAAAAAATAGCCCTAGGAATTGTTTTCGTGAAGGATCTTTTGATAATAAATTCATTTCGAGTATAGGTCAATGTAGGGGAGGCTTGGAGGTTAGAGAAACTATCAAGTACATGTTTAGATACAAGGAAAACAAAAAATAAATATTAAGATCCTGGGAGTAATAGAAGCCATAAGGGATGGTTTGAAATGATCATTTTATATATTAATATAAGGGGTCTTGTCAACCTACCCAAAATACGAGCATTAGCACAATCAATTAAACTTCAAAAACTAGATGTAATATTAGTGTTTGACACAATGTTAGAGTTAGAAACAATGGGGAAAGGTAAAAAAGTGATTAGGAATTTGAGATATATTCTAAAATATTAGGATTTTGAGCTTCATGTATAACAACTTTATTTGGTGGGGTTCTTACTGGATGGAGGAAGCCCATCTCATTGATTTATGTTTAAAGAATTGGGTTAGATAATTTTTATGGCCCAAATGATGAGAGGCAATATTTCTAGGAAGTTTTCCTTTCCTTGATTTGTTTAGAAATAGATAGATTGATTATAGATGGTGATACAAAAATTACCTTGATTTGATCAAAGGTGTGGAGTAATGTTACTAGATAAGATAAACTAGAAGATTACTTCAAACACAAAATTGAAGGGTGAATCCTAGTAACTTTTTCTCCAATAAAGATTAAGCATATTTAGAGGAATAATAGGCTTGATGGTGAATAAAATTCCAATAGATTGCACAAATTATTTTTTTCCAAGAATACTCTAGTTGAAGTTCATAAGATTTAGTCTTAGGTTGAAAGAAGGGGTTGCCCATATCACTCTCTCATTCTTCTTCAAATGAAGAATAAGAAAAACAAGCTAGTAAGACCATTTAAATTTAAGCCCAAGTTGTTTGGAGGAGGAAGAGTTTATAGAGTTGGTCAAAAAACGATGGCAAGGTTTTTATGTAAACTTTATAGAGTCTTCTAATCACCAATGTTAAGTCTCCTTGAAGAAGGTTTCAAAAGTGGTTATAATTGGGCAACAAAAATCCATAGGAATTCAAATAAGAAATCTAATGATATTGAAAGGGAGGTATATGAGATATTTGAAAATAATGAAGAAAGTGTATTTATTGACGAAGATCGGTAATGAGTTAAAGTATTAGAGGATAAATACAATAAGTTACCATATTTAAGAGAATCAAAATGAAGGATGAAGAGTTGTGGCTATATGGTTAGAAAAATGAGTCAAAGTTACAAAAAAATTTCATCAATATGCTAATTATAGAAAAAGAGTGATTACTATATGGGAAATGAATAATGACATTTAGGTAATTTTATTGCCATATGGGAAGTGAATAATGATAGAGGTAATTGTATTAGGATTTTTTTTTTAGTGATAGTAAAAGAGTTTGATTTCCAATCTTTGTAAATATAGATAGGGATAATATAGTGGAAATTTTAAAGGTGTGGAAATTTTAAAGGTATCCATGTATTTTCCTAGTTTTATCATTAATAAGTCAATCCAATAATGATCAGGCATTTCTCCAAGATAAAACTCTCAATTGTATTTGCTTCTTTTAAGAATGATAAAATTTTGTGGTTGAACATATGAGTAGTTGAAATTTTAGTTGGTTATATGAGCCTATAGATGAGGATTTCTTAAAGGTGGAAAAAGGAATTCAAAGAAATAGGAATGTTTTAGAAGCCTTAAATTCTAATTTCTTAACTTTATTTCCTAAGAAAGAGAAGCTAAAGTGAATTGATGACTTCAGGACCATTTCTTTATGCAATTGTGTATATAAGATTATTGCTAAGACCTTGTTAAACTTTAAAAAAATAAACTACTTTTTTCTTTTTTTTGTTAGGTAATGTGAGTCCTAAGAGGACTAGCACGCCTAACCTATGGCTTGTGTAGCCACAACCCAGGGGCATCTAACCCATCAAAATCACCCGAGGATTACACCCGACCTAGGCCACACCAACCCTTATCATTTCTTGTTTTTTTTTCCCATGGGATTTCAAACCATTGGCCTTTTTATCATAAAGTGACTTAACAGAACACCCAGTCACTATCTATTCTATGCCTCTTGGGTTCAAATATTTTTCAACTACTATATCACATAAACAATTGAATTTTCAAGTAGGAAGGCATATTCATAAAGCAATATGGGTATTTTAGAAATGTATTCATACTATAAAAATGAAAGGTCATACAACGATGGTTTTGTAATTAGATTTATCAAAGATGTATGGTAGACCAAGTTGGTTATACCTAAGATTAATGATACTAAAATTTCTTTCAATTTACTAATGGTTAAATGGATAATAAGTGTATCAGTATAGTGGCATTTTTAATCCTTAGTAATGGATAAAACTCAACATTCATTAATCCTAATAAATGTTTAAGGTAAGACTGTTATTTCTCTCCTCTATTGTTTTTATCATGATTGAAAGAACAATTTTTCAAACTCATTTGTCATTTGTTGATGAAAGTTTACCATATGGCAATGGATCTACAAGGAAAGTGAAGAAGCTTAAGGATGAAAAATAAATATTTAGAAGTAAGTTGTTTGTTACAATAGACCATAAAGAAGAGAGTAACTGGTTGGGGTTCTTTGCTTACAATCATATTAGTTTTCAAGAGGGGTTCAAATATCATCTAAACTAAATGTATATGGTATAAAGGATTGAGGTTGGCTATTGGATATAATTGAGAGAATAATACACCATTGTTATTGTAATTTCCTTTGTAGAGTGGGAAACTTAGAAAGAGAAAACCTTTATTCTCATATAATAATAATAAAGTATGACAAATGAATTCCATCATCATTGAATCACAAAACACACACTACAATAATTCAAGTTGTAATATCTTTATAAATGCATATATTATAAACCATATTCCATTTACTTTTATCATACTCTCGAACCATAGTACATTTAGTCTTATCACACTCTCCCTCGTCATTGCATCATTAAAGGGAGTACTTACTCCACAATCTCAATTTGTAGGTCAATTTGTATGGACAAGAGAATTCTTTTGTAAATTATATATATATATATATATATATATATGCTAAAGGAATTGAACGACTGGATGGGTCTCAAACTCACTTGACATGGGATAGATTCCAATAGCTACTAATATAACCTCTAGGTGCCTACATATGCCTTTTCCATAGGCATGTGAATCAGTGGGACGTGAACCTAGAATATTATTATTAAATATTTATTTATTATTATTTATATAAAATTGAAAAGTAAAATTAAATAGGGTCATCTCAAGTGGTTGAGAAGAATGGTTGTTATCTTTCCCACCCAAGTTCAAATCCTTGCTAGACTGCATGATGAACTCTTTAAATGAGTATATACTGGTGAGCTAGCCTAGTACCAATAACCTTAATCTAGCCATTATTCTAGCCCTCAGAGTTAGAGAGACACAAATGTATTTCTTTGAAAAAAAAATTAAAATTTAAAATTTAAAATCATAAATTTAAAATTGTTATTAACATAAAACTAAATTTTATTATAAAAATATGTTATTATAATAACACCATATTATAATCACATACTTATGAGAACACAATGGGTCATATATTAAAGTATATACCTTTCCATGTTAGTATCTTCAAAATTTTGGTTAGTATCCTCATAAAATAGTCATTCCTGTTGTCAAGATTTTAGGTTATATATATATATATATATATATATATATATAAGCGGTGGATATTACTATTAAAATTTCATGAGAAAAGTAATCATCATGGAGGATTTTATCTATTAAATAGAAGGTAAAAATAATCATTTAATTGTATTTTTGATGAATACAACATCTTCTAAAATATCCTTATAATATAATAAAAATATAACTTACATAACATTATGTTATGTGTTTATATTATAATTTTTACATAATTATGTCGATGGGCACTCCTCTATAGGGTTGGCTTGAGCAGATTCAACCAATCACAAAGGCTTATTTTCATCCTCCTCCCTTGAATAAAAAATTGACACATGGGCCAGTCAAGTCATTTTTGTTCATTTATAACCACATTCACATTGTTGTTTGTGTAAGCGTCGAAGGCTATACACCCTTGCCATACTTCCTAGAACCTTAGCTCCTCCTCCACTAAAAATTGGCACTCAAAATGTGGCAGGGTTTGGGGTTTTATTAATCTTTTTCACTCTACGAATTGGGTTTTTTCTTTATTTATATTTTTTAGAGTTTCAAAGAAAAAAGATATGCATTTTTAGTTAGTAAACTTCGGGAAACCATCAATGAGTGCATGACAAGGGGGGTTAGAGCTCAAGAACTGTATGTTAGAAGGAGGAGGTCAATTTTGTTGTTCCTTCTTCTTTTTCTGGCTAACCTTAGTGGCGAACTTAAAAAATGATTAGTGCTAAATTGTTGAAAATTTTGTATTTTCATACCCTAATTTTGCATGTTGAATTTTTATACATGAGGGAAATTCACGAGCAAGATCAATCATAGAGGGTTAATTTGTTGTTAGTTTATGATAAAATACTTTTACTGAGGGTTTTCTGAGGAAATTCATACACTATTTCTATTTTAAGATTGTTTTTCTCTTTTATAATTTGCGCTACTTTTGGAAGAGTTTTGCAAATCCAAACTTGGTGTAGAGTTCAATATTATGCCCTTGTTAAATGGGTTACGGGACAAGAGTTGTGATGCTGCTTTGAGTGACAAAAGAGTTTGGATTTATTTCTCTTTGAGGGATCAACACTCTTTGTTGGATTTTATTGTTAATACCTTTAGATCATAACTTTTGGGGATTCAAAGAAAGAAACTAGTGATTTTGATTTTCTAGATGAGGAAGTACACGGAGACGGTTTTCTCAACTGAATAATTGATTCTAGTGGGAAATCTTGGTAGGTGATGAATAGGTAATCCCCGAAAGGTAAACAACATTTAGAGAAATGCAGACATAATGGTTAGTATGAAATTGTTCTTCAAGTTTCATTTTTTGGAATAGAGTTACTCCATAGTAGGTGATTTTAGTTATTCAGTTGTGCAGTGCATTGCATCGGCTTCAGGACCTCTGAAATGGAAAGGTGAATCTGAAAAAGAAACTATCAGGTGAACTATTTTGGTTTCTATTTAGAAGTTTCCTTAGGCATTATTTTGAGAAGAATTTGTTTAATTTCCATCATCTTGGGTCTAGGATAGATTCTTAAAATCTATGACGCTACCAAACCAAGAATCTCAATAGAACTACTTTGCATAGCGGAATATAAATGACATTAAATCACACACTCATAGAATATAGAAAACTTTTTACATTTTTCTACCCAACTTCGTTATATTAAACAACATATAATACAACAATCTAGGGCTCCCGTACGAGCGATAACAGCCCTCATACATCCATTAGTAATAGATACAAAACAAGATACTCTGATCATATTGTTGTAGCATTCTCTCTCAGCTCCTCTCGGTCGTACCCTATACCTGCTCGGTCCTTCAGTTCTCGATCTAGAGCTCCTGCCTCTATCAATGCTCAAAGTCCATCTGGAAACCGAACCTCGGTTGTCAATCTACTCACTAGTTGATCATTTGTACACCAACACATCAACTCATCGAGACTCCTGTCGAATTGTTCACAATTCCACTTGTGAAGAACTCTCAATCTGCCCATCGTTTCTCCTCAGCTACTTAGGGACTTCAGCCCACTATGGTCTTCCTGTGCTGCTCCGATGAAGACTAACATAGGGCATAGAGGGCTGCCACATACCACTGCAAGATGTCCGTATCCCATAATGAACACCGGCTATGAGGACTGCCCATCATCTGTTGCAGAAGTCCTTCTCCACACACAAGTATTGGGTTCCACAAACTTCTCCTAGTTTATCAAATCCTTGATCTCATCAACTACCACTCTAGAAACTACCTTTTTCCATCAAGGTGTTGCACATCGAGCTCCAAATTGGACACCATAAATTCTCTCTATCTCTACACTTGGTCCACTCTCACGCTACCCTCCAACAGTCCACGAGTGACCAAGTCCACGTTGTAGCATTTGCACCTAGTTAGGGCATCCACACACCTAGGAGACCCTTACACACGACTTCCCACCGACTTCTCCAAATCTGCCCTTTGTTATGAAATAGAGGAGCTATTGCACAAATCTAGGCTTCATCAATATGTTCTCACCTAGGAAATTAATCCAACTAGCATCCAATCATCACCAAGAGATCATTTGCAACTCCCTCTTGCTGCCCTCTTACCCTTGAATTCAGTAGACATTGTTGTGGCTTGCTTTCACTGGTTATGGCACCCAATAGCCCTCCAAAATCTGCTACCACAGTCCTTCAATTGTTGTGAGTCTTTTCCTACTGATCTACCCTTACTTGTTGTCCTTTCTATTCCCCACACACACTATTATAGCACTTGTAAGAACCATACAAGGTACCCTATAGGTGGTTGTCCATGACAGCAATATAAACTTCCCTCAAAACTAGCAAGGAGACTATGTTTGGGCTACGACCTCTAAGATATGACTGCGGCTAGGAGAGAGGGGCTTGACTAGCCCTCTTGGCCCTTATACCCGTCCTCCAATAGTGTTGTGCCTACAACACTTCTCTACGGGCCTAAAGAGAGACAACATACCCATAACATATGCACAAAATTCACCCAAAGATGCCTCTGAAATGCGGCAATGATTTGCACCTTTGGTCTGCTCCAAAACTAGCCAAAACATGTTCAAACTACCCTTGTTTGGAGCCTCTGACCTGCGGCCCTGTAACTTGGGAAACTCGCACCCTAAACAGATCCAAAATAGTGCTCCTTGGCCACCTCACTCTTCTTGAAACTTGTTATCCAATTTCATAGGTATTCTATGATGATATATGCACTTGGATGACTAAAAATGAATCGTGACACTTTCTAATTATACACTTTAGAAGGAATCCATGAATTTGTTAAAGAGACTTGTCTCTTGGACCAAGCCTACATGACTTGGTTGTCCATAATTAATTGTCAACTTTAAAAAATCATATCTAAATTTCTAGAGCTTTGATTTGGATTATTTTTGAAGCGTTGGAATATCCACGCTAAGCTCTATCACCTCAAATTTTCTCATGCTCAAAATCCTCATTGTTTTAGCCCAAATCCTGATGGGTGAAAAACCTCATGCTTGGGTGTCAAGCCCAAAAGTTCCTCTTGTGGCACTTTTCCCTCCAATCCCTGAACCTTAGGGCTCGGAGTACCTCCCAAGCTACACAAAATCAACACTCCATCTTAGCGATGGAGGTACTTCCTAGACTAGGAAGTAACCATCATCATCTCCAGTGACACTAGCCCATCTAACATACATCACTGCAACATACCGTATAGAATGAACCCAACAATCTTAGTAGTATCTTTGTATCATCACATCTGAACTTGAAGATCCCTAAACTTCATAGGGATGCTCCCTCTGAAGTTAGACTCCCTCTAAGCCTATACGATCTCCATTGTCTCAGTCCTGGAAGCACTCATCCTTCTGGATCAGATACCACTCGTGAAAATTCCTCTAATCTCGAATATGCAACATCACGATCTGATGAATACTCTAGCCTACCAATATTCAGTCCATCACATGAATCCATCTCGATCAACCTGATATCATCCATGCCAAAGTAACCCTGGAGATTTCCCAACCATCCATGGCACATCAACATAATTCCATGATCAACAATCTTTCCTACAACAAAATGTTGTTCACTGAGATCACCACTAATCCACCAGAACTCCCAGCCAATATCGCTGCCAATCTAGTCAAGACCACATCTCCATGTATTCAGTTGAACCCTCTGCTCCATGATCTAGATACCCACAACTCCCTCTGATTTTCTTCGTTGTGCACACTATGACTCACTATCCCTCAAATTAACTCAGATATGCTATGATACCATGTTGAATTTCCACAATCTTGGGTCTACAATATAATCCTAAAATTTGTGAGGCTACCAAACCAAGAATCTCAACATAACTATTTTTCACATCAGAATATAAACAACAATAAATCACACATGCACAAAATATAGACAAATTTTTACATTTTTCAACCCAACTTCATTACATTAAACAACATATAATACAAAAGTCTATGGCTCCCATACCAGGGATAATGACTCGTATACATCCACTAGTACAAGATACAAAACAAGATACTCTAACCATATGGTTGTATCATTCTCTCTCAGCTCTTCTAATTCATACCTTGTACCTACCCAATCCTTAGGCTCTCGATCTGCAGCTCCCACCTCTATCGATGCTCCAAGTCCATCTGGCCACTGAACCTCATTTGTTAATATTCTCACTAGTTGATCGTTTGTCCACCAAGGCATAAAATCATTGAGACTTTTGTCGATTTTTTCATAGTTCCACTTTTGAGAAACTCTCAATATTCTCATTACGGATCCTCAACTATTCAGAGACTTCAACCCATTATGGTCTTCCCGCATTGCTCTGATGAAGACCAACATAGGGCACGAAGGGATGCCACCTATCAATGTAATATGTCCATCTCCCACAATTAACATGGGCTAAGAGGACTTCCCATCATCTTCTATATAATTCCTTCTCCACACACAAGCCTCGGGCTCCACAAACTACTCCTGTATGATCAAAACCTTGAGCTCATCAACTGCCACTCTATCAACTACATATATCCAACAAGGTGTTTCACATCGGGCTCCAATTTGAATAATATCAAGTTTTCCTCTAGCAGACCATAAATGCCTAATATATCTCCACACTTGGTCCACTCTAACATTTCCCTCCAACATTCCATCAGTAACCAAGTCCACGTTGTAGCATCTGCACCTAGTTAAGGCATCCTCACACCTAGGAGACCCTTACACACAACTGCCCACGGACTTCTCCAACTCTGCCCTTTGCTCTACAATAGAGGAGCTATTGCACGAATCTAGGCTTCATTAATATGTCCTCAATTAGGACATCGATCCAACTAGCATCCAATCATCACCAATATATCATCTGCAACACCCTTTTTCTTCCCTCTTACCCTTTAATTCTATGCAAATTGTTGTAGCTTCCTTTCACTATATAGGGAACCCAATAGCCCTCCAAAATCTGCCACCACAGTCCTTCAATTTTTGTGAGTCTTATCCTACAATTCTACCCTTAATGTTTTTCCTTTCTAGGCCCCACGTACACTGTTCTAGCCCTTGTAAGAACCACACAAGGTACCCTATAGGTGGTTTTTCATGACAACAATGTAAATTTCCCTCAAAACCAGCAAGCAGACTCTGTTTGGGTTGCATCCTCTTAGAGATGAATGTGGATAGGAGAGAGGGGATTGATTAGCCCTCTCAACCCTTATACCCATCCTCCAATAATTTTGTACCTAAAACACTTCTCTGTGGCCCTAAACAGAGACATCATACCCATAAAATATGCACAAAAATCACCCAAACTCACCTCTGAAATGCGGCTAGGATATGCACCTTTGGTCTGCTCCAAATCTAGCTAAAAAACGTCCAAACTACCTTTTTTGAAGCCTCTGACCTGCATCCTTGTATCTCAGGAAAATCACACCGTAAATAGAACTAAAATAGTGCTCCTTGGCCACGTTGCTCTTCTTGAAACATGTTGTCCAATTTCAGAGGTATTCTATGATGATCTATGCACTTGGATGAGTAAAAATGAATCACAACACCTTCTATTTATACACTTTGGAAGGGATCCACGAATTTGTGGAAGAGACATGTATCTTGGACCAAGCCTACATGAATTGACGATCCATAATTAATTTTAAATTTCAAAAATTCATATCTCAAGTTCAAGAGCTTCGATTTGGGTAATTTTCGAAGCATTGGAATCACCACACCAAACTCTATCACCTCAAATTTTCTCAGGCTCAAAATCCTCATGGTTTTGGCCCAAATGTTGATGGGTACAAAAACCCATGGTTGGTTATAAAACCTACCTCTCATCATGATTATGACAAACTAGTTATTGTTCTGAAATACTCTTTGCAATTATTAGAAAGTGAGTTTTTTATTCCTCTGTGTTGTGATTAAATGTGTATTTAGTCTTTGGTGATCATTGCATACCTACAACTCACAGGAGGGCTCCCTGGGAGTTTTAAGGTTTCATTTTCATTTCTATTTCATTTTTATATTTTAGTTCTATAGCATTAGATTATCACTAATAATCTTTCCATTTTGATCCTCAGTAGATGCTTAGAGAGTTTGCTAAAGATTTCTTTCATAGATCTAATCATTTCATTATGTGAATTTTTTCATGGATAATCTCGTTGTGAGAATGAAAAAATAAAATAATTAATGGGATTTATTATGCGAATGTAGATTTCATTTAAAGAGATAGTATGTATAATCATTTGATTTTAAGAAAAGCAATTAAGTTTCCTTAAAGGTTTTATTTCCATTAAGTGTGAAGTATAAGTAGACTTTATTTATTTCTACACTTTAATATTTAGTTTTCCTTTCTGCTGAGTGTGAAGTATATTTAAATTTGAATTTTTTTGTGTGATATTTATTTATGCATTTTAAGATTAGTTTACTTTTCTGTCAAGTGTGAAGATTTATTTTTTCCAAGTGTGACATTTATTTTTTCCCTGAAAATTAGTTTTATCTTTTTGTGAGTGTGAACTTTCCTTTTCTGTAAGACTGCCATTTTTTTTTAGTTTGAATTTCTTAGATAAAGCATGTGCACAAAAACATCCTAATTCAATTTAAATTTTATTCAAATGATAAGGAATCCTAGCACAAATGGTGCATATATACTTCATCGGTTTACAAGTCCTTGTCGATAATTTATGAAGTAGTTTAACATCAATTAAATTACCAAACACACCACTCATGCATATGACCAACAACACCAAGATCTTGTTGACATCAATTCCAACACTACAATGCCAACATTCCAAGACCTAAGACCCTTGATAAAGACACTCCAAGACCAAGTCAACCTATCCTTTGATGAGCTAGTTCTTCACAAATTCAACCCAAGTCAAACTCCTTCAATACTTCAAGAAATTTGGTTGCTTCTTTAGGATTGCAATTTTTGACCTCTACCGCAAAAACCCTAATTTGGAACATGTGAGGAAAGATGGTGAACCATGTATTTTTCTACCTCTGCATGGGGAGAATATTATTCCTTAGTAACTTGGCTGGTAAGATGATCCTTTTGACACCTGATTTCAGCCTCTCAGTATTATTGTAATTTTCTATATTTTTGCAACATAACGATGCCCTTGTTTATTCGCACATGAGATGAACGTGTCCCAAAAAAAATCTTTAAATGTTCCACTCTTCCTCCTTTTCTTCTCCCCTTCTTCGCTCGTCTTTTAGTTCTTCTCCTTTTCTTGATTGAACTTTCTTGATATTGTCTTCAAATGAGGTTGAGCTCTTCATATAGGCTTCTTTGAGTAGCCCTAATGAGTCTGACTTGTCTTTATTAGGCCGACTTGTCTTTAAGCAGGTTGAATTGGTCTTAGAGAAGGAAATTTGACTCTTTTTACTCTAAATACATTTATTTCACATGATACAACATGTCCAACAGGGTCTTTACATATGAAAATGACTTATTTGACTCCTATAATTTATGAAAAATCCCTAGAAGCACTCAGTGGTTGCTTGACATATAAATAAAATGATCTTGAACATGAAACCCATGGTATAAAATAACAATAATAAAATTTATTTTTCTCTTTACATAAAATAAATAAAAATGATGATTACATAAGCCATTATGAAGACTGAACCTAGTTACATTTTCCATCAAGAACCACACTAATATTTTCATCCATCCTCTTTGGGTTATTCAATCCTCAGTGACCTATAATTAAATATGTGTTTCCCTCACAAACTCCTCTTATGCTCTGGTATGATGTTATATTTTTGAATATTTGATACCATAAAATCTCTAATACCATATAACATACTAAGCACACATATATTAATATATTTGTTACAAAATAATACATTAGCAATAGCAAGACAAAAATAAAGAAGAGAAAATGAGAGATCACTAAATAAACTAAGAGACTGAAAAAGATGAATTCAAATTCACTCATATTACATTTGTTGACAACTTGAGTAAAATTAAATAGTTGATCCAGGTGGATATTGGTGGCCACTCACCTATTCCACTTGGGGCCCCACCATTGTTTCTTTCAATTTTTCAGTTTCCTTAATTATAGCATAGTTTACTATTTTTAGCAGTTTCTCGGATCTTGAACTTCCAGAGCCATTTTGAGGCCCTAAACGATGTTTTTTGTGCATCAAAACTCTGGTGAATATGAGTCGAGTCCATTCTGAACTTAATATACATCATCAACTATTTTATTCCTTGGATAGATCTTTCTAATGATGTATCATGTGCATCAAATGGATATAGTATGCCAAAGTTATGATCTCGGGAAATTGATGTACCAATTTACCCCAATGGGGCCTATATTATGGTGTTTCATCTCCTAGGGTTAGGTTTTTAGATGTTTAGGGTTTTCCATTGTTTCTCAATAATATATAGGCCTTTGAAATTAATTGTAACACAGAGTTCAGAGGCCTGTAGCCACGACATCTCTTCTGAGAGATAAGCTACCAGCACCCTAGCTAGTTTATTTCCATTTTGTCTGTAAAAAAATTTCAGTTCTTTGATATTAATGAAATGAAGTGTTATTTCCACTACATTGTTATATTTATGGTTATATGTGTATTCTATTGTGTTCTTGCATAAATCTGGATCAGTGGTATCAGATGAGTCTGCTCTTTCTCGATCCTTCTTTGCATGTCCCCAACGAGGTCGGGGTATAAGGAGTTAGGCTCGATTTGGTTCAAAATTTGCAAGATCGGCCTCACAAACCCCAATGAACGCCTATGGGGGATGAAAAGAAAGATGAGGGAGCAGGAGATCCTATCAAAATATTACTCAAGGAGGCTCTCGAAAAACAAAGGAATGCGATGATGGATAACTTCACCCAGATCCTTCAACGACTACCCATTGGCAGCGCATCTGCGTCCAACAGCGACTCTAGAGGCGTAATTCCTTTTAAGGTATTAGTAAACATTGACACTCCCATATTTGATGTCCAAATAGATGCACACATTGTAGATAGATGGTTGAACATATTAGAAGGATATTTATCGTTTCATGACTTTTCCGACTGGGAGAAGATTATTTTTGCACTCTTCAAAGCTACCCCCAATGTCAAGGACTAGTGGGAAACCTACTGTGAGAAAAAGGACGAGGGGGAACTCTCTCTATTCTCGGTTGCACCCACTTGGAATTATTTTTGAGACACCATCAAGGAAAAATATTATCTTGTGGGGAGCTATGAGGATAAGTACATACAATGGAATACACTGTAGCAGTAAAGGGATCAAGATGTGCATGAGATGACAAATATGGTCTATGCCCTATGCACAAAGTTGGGTATCAAATATTCAAAGAACATTTGGTGCTGAAGTACCACAGTTGTCTGTACAAATACATTCAGGAGGAAATGGAGTTCCTTGACATCTCCTAGCTTGGTACAGCATACTGGTATGCTGCTAATATTGAGCAGAAATTCAAACAGAAGAGGAGAGACTTTGGATCTACGAATCAAAAGAAAGGGAAAGGTTCCCCCAAACCACAGAACAAAGGACAAAGTCAAGGCATGGCAGCCCAAGATAACCTACCGAGGCCGTAAGCAAAGAAAAACCCCACGAAGCCGAAGAAGGACACAAGAAAGTTGTGTGAGTTACATAAGAGCTCCACTCACAACACAAGTGAGTGTCGGGCCAAGTAGTCACTTGTGGCTGAGATGAGGGCTTCTGAATCGAATACATGCTCTAATTCTAAATCATAACCCGACAAGGGGAATGACAAAGGGAAGTATATTATTGATGCGGATCCCAATGCAGTCCAAACGCCACCGTTGCCACTACAAGATCCGAAAGGAGGAATCGGAGAAAATTATCCAGGACAAGCATCTCTTCCCACTGTCAATATGTCAAGGTAAGAGGCTTGCCGCTATGGTTAATTGTCAACAATGGGAGAAACAATAACCTCATTTCGGCGAGGTTGTGAAGTGTTTTAGACTTCTTGACCAAGAACACCCATAGCCACTTGCATTGGGTAGCTTCACGGATGGGATCTTAATCGGCCCGGTGGTGTCACTTCCCTATGGCATCGAGCCCTTCACAGATGAGGTATTATGTAAAATTTCTCTTGATGTTTGTGATGTATTATTAGGAAAACCATACTTGTGGAAGCGACATGCTGTGTATGAGGCCTGTCCTCACGCTGTTATTGTTATTTTGGGCAATAAGTTGTACAAGATACTAGAGGTACCACTACTTGCCGCTATCTCTTTGGTTAATGCAAAAAAATTCAGTAATCTCATTTCCAAAACCAGGAAATTTGTTTTCCTGATGATCCGCTCTAGGGGCAAGAAGAAGAATGTGGCCACAACCTCCAGACAGGGCTCCTCCACACGACAACAAAAAATGGGCAAGGTCGTGGAGGAGTACGGGGACATCTTCACCTCACCCACATGGGTGCCTCTGCACTGTTAGGTCAAGCACCCCATAAATCTCACCCCAGGTGCACCACTGCCAAATGGACCGATCTATCAATGCTCTGTTCTTGAGAACGATGAAATAAAGAGGCAGCTTCAGGAGGCTCTTTGCGAAGGTGCATTCGGCGAGTTCATCACCCTGTGGGAGCCCGATCATGTTGTTACAGAAGAAGGATGGGACTTGGAGACTCTGTATTGATTATCAGGTGCTGAACAAGATCATTGTCTGGAATAGGTACCCAATCCCACGGATTGATGACCTTGTGGACCAACTCAAAGGGGAAAAATATTTCAGCAAGATCGACTTGAATTCTGGGTATCACCAGGTACCAATCGAACCCTCTGATGTGTGGGCGCCTTCAAAGCCAAGGAAGGCCTTTTCGAATGGTTGGTCATGCCTTTCGGGTTGATGAATTCTCCCACAACCTTCATGGGGCTGATGGACGACATCTTGTGGCCATTCACCAACTCATTTGTAGTAGTGTACTTGGATGACATCCTGATCTTTAGCCAGAATTCGGAAGAGCTCCTCCACCACATCCGACAGGTCCTCCAAACACTGCAGAAACACAAGTTGTGCGCCAATTTGGAGAAGTGCACTTTTGGCATGACCCAGGTTCAGTATCTGGGATACATTATTTGATGAATGGGGGGTGCATGTGGATCCAACCAAGATCCAAGTAATTCAGGATTGGCTGGCACCAACCACTCTAACAAAGCTTCGCAGCTTTCTAGGTCTTGCTAATTTCTACCGCAAGTTTGTGTTGGGATTCTCTCATATCACTTGGCCCTTAAGTTAAGTCACCAAGGGAGGAGCGAAAGAAAAATTCTTTTGGTTGGAATCTCAACAGAAGGCGTTCGTAGAATTGAAACATCACCTCTGCTCTGCCCCAATGCTCACATTACTAGGCTTACAACAACCATTTGAGATCGAGACAGATGCCTCTTACTATGCTATTGGGGTAGTTTTTACTCAACAAGGGCAACCAGTGGCATATCATAGTGATACATTGTCGGACACAGTCCGCAAGTATCCCACTTATGACAAAGAAATGTATTCCATTGTGCAGGTGTGCCGCCAATAGAAGTGTTAAATTTTGGGGAAGGAAACAACCATCCACACAGACCACCGACCCCTGTAGTTCATACAGACAGAAGGGAATTTTCAGAGAAATCACCATCATAAGTGGTCCACATATCTGCAACAATTTCATTTGAACATAAAGTATAGGAAGGGAGAACCCATAATGTTAGAGACTGCCTCAGCCAACCACCATTCTCAACTCTTGTGGGCATGAAACTTCTAATTGGCAGCTTCTATACAAGAGTGATCCAGAATTCGGCCACACATACAAGACACTCTTGGAGGGTATGCAAGTTCCAAATTTTCACTTCTAGGATGCACTACTATGTCACCTGGGACACATTTGTGTTCCTTCAAGCAAGTGTGCCAAGATGATTTTGGAAGCACACTACAGTCAAGTCACTGGGAATTTTGGGGTCGAGAAAATAGTGGCAGTATTCCAGAAGTATTTTTATTGGTTGAACCTTCAACAGGATGTTGGGAAGTACATCTGATCCTGCACTGCTTGGTCCATTTCCAAACCAACCATCAAGACGCAAAGCCTCTATGCACTACTACCTAGCTCTAGTTGAACTTGGGAATCCATCTCCATGGATTACATGTCGGGCCGTCCTTCTACTAAGCATGGAAATGACTATTTTTTCGTGATCGTCGAAAAATTCTTGAAGATGGCCATTATGTCACCCTGCAAGAATAATATCATAGCAAAAGCCACTGCTAAACTCTTCTTTGAACGAGTGTGGGTGCACTTTGGGATCCCACAATCTATCATCTCAGATCGGGACAGTAGGTTCCTCAACACATTTTGGTCTAGCCTTTGGTCAATTCTGGACACCAAGCTCACCAAGTCCACAACTTTCCATCCCCATACTGATGGCCAGACAAAGGTCGTCAACAGGATGATTGTACAAATTTTGCACATGTACAATTCAAAGCATCCATGCACACGGGATAAGAGCCTTCCCTATGCACAACATAGTTATAATCGGGCTCTCACAGCTCAACCGGCCACAACCCCTTTCAAGTGGGGTTGGGGTTCCAGGCACTATGTCCCATTGACGCAACCATGTCATTTGTGGCTACTTAGGCCGATTCGGCTCATGTCCAGTCTGAAGATGACAAAGCGAACAACTTCATTGAGCACATTCAGCACATCCACTAATAGGTTCATGACATATTTGACAGATCCAATGCTAAGTACAAGAAATGACATGATCAACATCGGGTGCCACACCACTTTCAGGTGGGCGACAAAGTGTAGCTACATTTGTAGAAGGAGCACCTCACTAAACCACACTTCAAGCTTCGCCCGCTCTGATATGGGTCATACGCCATCACCAAGGCTATAAGGAACAATGCCTTCGAGCTCAGTATTCAACCATTCCTTGGTCTGCACCTATTATTCAATGTGGACCGCCTTCGGCCCTATTTCCCACCTCTGCTGGACACCTATGACATTGCAAAACAACTCACACCAACAGAGTTAAACCCAGACTGCATGGAACAGGCCACCACAGATTGTATCATGGACATGCAAATCAAGAACACTCGCCAGCATAATATCCAACTATATCGGGTTGTCAAAGCTGGCCAACTCCTGCACCAAGGCAAATGGTTCATCAGGGACCAAGTTCAACAAAATTTTCCTCATCTCATGGAGGAACTCAACACAATGGGGAACATTGCTTCCTAAGGGGGGAGGAATGATCCAGGTGGATATTGGTGGCCACTTTCCTATTCCACTTGGGGTCCCACCATTTTTTCTTTCAGATTTTCAATTTCCTTAATTATAGCATAGCTTACTATTTTTAGCAGTTTTTTGGGTTCAGAACTTCTAGAGCTATTTTGAGGCCCTAAACGAAATTTTTGGGCATCAAACCTCTTGAAAATATTAGTATGTTCTGGACTTGATATTCACGTTCTAAACTTGATATTTGTTGTCAACAGCTGTATTCCTTGGATAGATCTTTCTAACAATGTATCACGTGCGTCAAATGAAGATAGTATGCCAAACTTACGACCCCAGGAAATTGATGTACCAATTTACCCCAATAGGGCCCATATTCTAGCGTTTCATCTCCTAGGGTTAGGTTTTTTGATGTTTAGGGTTTTCCATTATTTCTCAATAATATATAGGCCTGTAGCCACCACATATCTTCTCATACATAAGCTACCAGCGCCCTAACTAGTTTATTTCCATTCTGTCTGTAAACAAATTTCAGTTCTTTGATATTAATGAAATGAAGTGTTATTTCTGCTACATTTTTATATTTATGGTTATATGTGTGTTCTATTGTGTTTCTGCATAAATATGGATCAATAACACTCTCCTGATAGAGGTGAAATGCACACTAGGTTTGGTTCTTTAATGCTTGCACTAAAATAGAAAAAAAAAATCTCCCCTTTAGTTCTAGTTAACTAGCCTAAATGAAGTTAGCTAGTAAACTATCGAGTTAGAGTCAATAAAATAATATAGTTGACTAAGGATAATATGAGACAAAAATAGGTTATAATTGAATAAATAACTCATGCATACAACCTCCAAATATAGAAATATAGATAAAACCCAAAAATAGGACCAAGACTTGAGAGATATGGTTTCCAAGAGTAAGAGGACAGGTGGAAAAGGTTATGGATGACACTTTCTCCTACAATAGGAAAGGAAGTGAAACTTGCAATAGGAGAGGATAAGGATAAGGTAGTGCACTCTAATGTATAATATATAATCATGCCACTACCCAGGTAATCCTAACTCATTGACACATGTCTTCTTACATGAAAACCCTAGCTAAAAATAGTTGTACTAAAAATAGTAATTACTCAAAATAGTAGGACCTCCTAAAGGGAGGGAAATGTAGGGTGGGTAAGGGTAAGTAATTTTCACGCACTTGAATAGAGTTATCACCCCAATTTCACTTCTTTATTAAGTAATTTATTATATTACTAATTCAATATAATGAATTGGTATTGTACTCACCCACTTACTACATGGTAACTCATTATGCCTTTTTCTTTTATGAGATATTACAAATAGTATTGAAATAAATTTGTAAATTAATAACATGGAAAAGACATTAACAATGAAAAAGTATGTGTATTTAGTGGGGAGGCATTATCCCAAGTCATAATGGATAAATAAGTCATGAAAGTTGTATTTAGTGAGTTCAAATGGCCAACCAAACAATATTTTATATAAAAATATTGGTCTTTACCATAGCTATTAATTTCTTTATGGAACAATAATTGAGAAATTAGTTGAATGGTGTCAATTCACTTTTATAGAACAATTCCTTTTCTTAACAATGCTAGTTGAGGAATATAATTATTCAAAATTCATTGGAGAAAGTAATACTAAAAAATGGAATATATATATATATATATATATATATAAAGTTTCAAATGAACATTTCTCTAAATTAGCATGTCATTTTATTCTCAATTTTGTTCTATATAAATTATCATTCCCTCAAACTTTAGGTCTGACATGGTGTTAGAGTCAGTGATTTGAGATTAATTTAGACCAAATTCACATGGTAACATCAGTTGATCTTTAGGTCCTAGGACCTAGTGTTCCTGGACTCGGAGAGGACTCTACTCTCTCTATTATAGCGATCGTATGAACTCATATTTAGGGTTTGATTTTAGGCTAGTTGTTAAGTGTAGGGTTTGTTGTTTGTTTTGGTTGGGTAAGATGATTAAGTGGAATAGGTGGAGTGAGGGGTCTTCAAACAATTGGGCTATGGAGTCTATGAAAGTCATGGATATCTCAACAATGAGTCAGAGTGTATCATAGGGAAAATCTAGCATGGTCAAATGGATCTTCAAGGTTTTGTGTGAAGTGAAATGGACATTAAGTTGGTGAAAAGGGTAGGGAAAAGGGCAGTTAAGTATCCTTTGTCAAATACCCTTAAATAATAGGGTCTCAAATATTGATAAGAAAAAGACAATAATCATGAGATAGGGAAAACCAATACCTCTTATGATAATACTTAAGCAAATAGGCATTCAAAATGAACAATTTAGTGAACCATAGAAAGCAAGAAACTGATCTAACTTCTAGTGATTTCACCTTCAAGGTTAGAAAATATATAAGATAAAATCTAACTTTAATCAAAGAAGAGGGAACTCCTAAGCATCATTGATCAAGCTACAAATAAATTTAATGCAAATTCATAAGCATGGACAAAGGGCATGATAGAAACATGGCCTCTTTGACTAAACCTAACAAGTAATACTTCAAAGAGAGATTCCAAAAAATAGAGTTTTAAATAGTATCAAGTAAGCAAGGCTAACCATAAAACATATTTGAAAACTACTATGTTAAACCATTCATGAAACAAACAAGCTTAGGTAGGTCTAAGGAGTAGCTAAGAATTCCTTAAACTAACCCAGCAGAAGAAAACATAAAGACAATAGAAGGTAGGAAGGACTAAGGTGCCTCAAACAACATTTCTTAGCCTATACTTTTATGTTCTACTGCAACATAGAAAGATGAACATAATTATAAACATGAAATACAAGAACTAAATAGAGACACATCACCACTAACCAAGCTCAGGGATCCTGCAAACAAGCCTTCTCCATCATCAATCAAAGCAAGCCATTCACAAGCTCCACAACACCAAATTTCTCTTCAACCTCAAAAAACCGTGTATTTCTCTCAAAACTAATCAAATTCAAACCTTTTACAATGAAACCCTCATGCTCTATTTATTCAAAAAAGGAGGGAAAAAACCCTAACTAGGGTTTGAAAAAGTCAAAACAAGTCATAAATGTCATTTATGCCTAAGAGACCATGCAAGGCCCGAGGCACAAAATATCCCATGAAATAAATGCCAAAATAATTTCTTGTACCTAATTTTAGAGTGATTGGCCTCAAAAAACACTAAAATATGATTTTGCAATAAATGAGTGTGTTTTTTTTACTTTTGGCCAAAAACACAGTGAATTCCATAAGCGCAGCACCAACTAGTGCAGAAAATAGGTCATGTTGCAGCCAAGTTTTGGGAACCTTCCTGATGTTAGATTTTACTCTGTGATGGCCCGTTGGAAAGCCTGTTGAGTCCTCTTTCGAAACATACCTTTTTTTTTTTCTGATTGAGCACCTGTAACCTGTCCAAAAATTCGAATTCCCAAAACTTCTCTGAGCACAGTGCCAGGCCTGAAAAGGAGGCAGAAAGGTGAAAAATGAGGTGCTTGTTGACTTTTGAGGTGTAAAAAATGCTCCAAATTCTATAAAATTTGGTGAGAATAGTGTACTATTCATGATAAATCCAAAAATTTAAATTTCTCCCTTTGAGGATGCTTGAGGGGAAATCGTAGTGCCAGTGGCATTGCGCTTATAGGCCTCCAAGTTCTCAAAAAACCAAAACTTGTCCAAATTTCTTCAAAATTGGTGGATGTCTCCCTCATGGAGTTTGAGAGAACTATAGAGAAGCTTGTGCCAAGACTCCAATTTTTTCTTGGTATTTTCCTCCTTTTAGTTCTTGAATTTCAATGAGGCCCTCTTTAAGCTTGGCACTAGTGAGTTTGTTTTTCAAGGCATAGTGTTTGGTCATCTTCTTCTATAAGCCAAGGTATCTTTTCATCTTCTTCATGTGTTTATGCTCATCCTTGTAGTAATCAATGATGTATTGGGCCATGCCAAGGCTCCTTTGTAGGTATTTTATCTCTGCATTTTTTCTTTGAAGGAGTATGTTATGAGCCCTATTTTTGTCTTCTTTGTCACTGTCAACATGGATGAGTTCAAATTCCCTCTCAACCTTATGCTGATCTTCTTCATCCTCTCTTACCTTTCCTTTGCCTTTGTCCTTGATTTTTCTTTTGCCTTTATCTCTGTTTTTACCTTGTTTTTCCTCCTTGCCTTTTTCTTTTGGTTGCATAGGAGTAGAAGCCATGATCCCTTGCCTTTTGGCGGCAGAAAAAATATGTCTTGACCCTCTTTGATATGCCAAGGGAAAAGGTTTAATTAGGTTTATTATGGTGTTTTCCTTTTGGTTATCATCATGAGCTTCTAGGTCTTCATATTCATCATTAATATCATCAGTGATCATATTTTCTGCTTTATCATTGTCTTCAACACCATCACCACCCTCATCCTCTTCACTGATTTCTACATTGTAATTTTGTTCTTCATTTGAGATACTTGCCTCTTTACTATTGTGATCCTCAATTTGACTATCAGCCCCTTCATCTCCTTCATTATCTTCATTGTATTCATGACTGTCATGATCACCTTCAGCCTTTTCTTCATCTTTCTCATCATCATCATCATTGTGAGGGTCACTGTTTTTACTATTTTCATGACTGTCATGACTGTCATGAATGTTTTCTTCTTCACTCATACTTGCCTCATTACCTTCTGCATTTTTTTCACTTGCTCCGTTCTGCAGTGCTTCTGGCTGCTATATTATATCATCATGAGGCTAATATTGACCGCTCGCATGGTTGTCTCAGCTACTATCTTGTTTCACTCACCCATTTCCATTTCCTCTACTTGTTCTTCGTTATCCTCTCCATTTCTCTTCATCATCCTCTGCCTCTTCTTCATCATCCGCCTCTTCATGTTCTTCATCATTCTCTATTTCCATCTAATCTGCCTCTTATGGGCTCAACTCATCATCACCCTCACCCTCTTCTTGGTTTGACACATTTTCTCCCTCATCTTTATTTTTAGTTGATTCTTCATTGCCACTTCCTGCTTCATTTGATGCATCAAGAGAAGGTGAGGAAGGGAGGTTTGCTTGAGGAGGAGATAGAGGAGTAGAGGGAGGAGGGTGAGAGGATGAAGGAAAGTTTGGTTGATGATGTGGCTGAGGGCTTGTGAATACATCATGGGCTATGAATGCCTTCCAAGGTATGCCCTTCTACTCCAAATGATGTAGAACCACCATCTTGAGCAAGGAGTGGTGGAACAAGCTCTGCATTTGTTGAGAGTGATTCCTCCTCCAGACAACAGAGGACATTTGCTCAATGCTCCTATGGAGGTAATAGGGCAAATTTAGCATCTTGACTCCTATGAAATGCATGATCAATCTAACATGGTAGGAGTAGAGCCTGGAGTATCTCCCCTCACAAGTAAAGTACTTCATAATGACCCTAATCAAGGGTGGAAACCTCTATTTCAGGTGTGAGAAAGGGAAAATGGCCTTACAACCTTCTCTGTACCTAGTTTTGACAGATGGCTCATAATAGCTCTTTTTCAACTTTGCTTTCTTAAACTACCTCTCACCAACAGTAGGAACACCCGTAGAATTAGAGATGGTATCTGCTAATATTTCAAAATCTACCCCTACAAGGCTTGATTGTTTTTTGTGCAGGTTAAGGATGAGAAGCCTTGTAAGCTCTGGGTGGCTTTGCATTTGTTTGACTCTCTCACAAAATTGGAAGCACCCTAAATTCTAGAAACATGAGTTGATCCTGGGAGATGAGGTGATATCCACTGTGCTCTGTGGTTCAAATCTGTTCACTTTCCCTCCCCTATTGTTTGGCCCCATAGGCCCTTGGCCTCTTTCACTACTGCTACTATCTTCTGCTCCTGACATGGTGATTAGGGATTTTTGTGGACAAACTCTAAGCAGGAGGAGAAAAATCAAAATGGTAGTGAGGGCAGCTTTTGCAACTTAGTGATATGAAGGTGAGGTAGATGACTGAGTGTTTTTCAGCTTGATGAGGGATTTTGTATGAAATTATTTGAGATTACCCTAGTTCAATCCTCTTTAAATGACAACTAATTGCTCATAGGTCAAAACACAGGTTTGCTTGTCAGGAAGAGCTAGGGTTTGCCAATATTAGGTTTTAATCACCAAATCATGCAAATTGCTTGGAGGATAAGGAGGGAAAATTCACCTACAATTTTAGCTTGCTTTCATGTATTTGGAGGTGATTTGGAGGTGCCTCCTTCAACTTTTGGCAATTTTTTTTAATTCGGAGGAATTTCCGCATTAGCGTAGTGCCCTGCCCGCATTGTCGGGTCGCTTTCTGCACATAGTGTCGGGCGGGTCAGGCCTCTGTTTGGACGCAGCGCCAACACTCTTGAGCGAGTCAGGTGCTCTGTGCATAGTGCCAGTAGGGAAAACCGTGTGTCGGGTTGGCCTTTGGGCACAGTACCAGGCCTAGTGTGTGTCGGGTTTGCCTGCGCGTAGCACCGAGCTATAAGCGCAGTGGCACCCATTATTCGAGCAACGCGGTGCAAAAATGCAATGTTCAAAGCTCCTTTCGCACAGTGCCAGGTTATGTGAGCGCAGCACAAGGGTATTCATGCAGCGCCAGTGACCTTGGCCCAGAATTTGACAAAAAACTCAGAATTTTCTCTTGAAGGGTTCTTTTCTCTCGTCAAATGCAAAATGAGCTAAAATGATAGCTAGGATGCCTTTATACCTTTGAGAAATAAATTAAAATAAAAAACCCACTTTTGCTAAGTTTTTGTCACTTTATCATTTTGACTGATATCCTTTGACCCTTTTTGCAGGTGATTTGAAACTTTTCAAAGTGATTCTTCTTCCTTTGGTGATGGTTTTCTGGAGAGATGAAAAAGGTCTCTTTTAATATTTGAGGGTCTTGGTGCTGTCAAAACCTCTTTCTGCACTGAGAAAATGAAAAATAGATTTTACCCCTTTTTGACATTTCTGAGTGTAAGTGATCTGAACACATGTTTTCTTACCTTCTTACTGATTTTGATAGAGATACACCCACTTTGACAAGACTACAAATCATGTCTGCTATGTCTCTTCTTGGCCACTTCTGATTTGTTGCAGGTGCCATGACACAATTGTTTTTGGCCTCCTTTGTCATTCTTGGAGTTTGACAACCTCAGTTACTCAACATTAACCTCATGAGTAGCTTGACTTCTTGTACTTAACTTAACCTTATGATTTCCTTCCTCTGACCATTTTTTAGGGAAATTGACTGCACTTGGAGGTTTGATCCCCCTCACACTGATACTCTTTGCATTTTCCTCCCTTTGATGCAGTGAAGCACTATTACCTTGGCAAACCATGGAGGTCACCTTCTGACATCTTCTTGAAACTTCTGCCTGCTATCATCATAGAGGTTCATAGTCTTCATTTCACTCTCTTTGCCTATCTTCCCAAAACTTTAGGTTTTAGGGTTGTTAGAGAAAAATAATTAGTGTTTTCTTCTAAGTTCTTGATAGCCCCTTCAAATTCATTCATTTCTGTTCAGTTCAACTCAAATTTTTCCCTTCTTCATTTATAACTTCTAAAAATATTCAATTTATGCTTGGTTGTGTTGAGGTGCGTCTATTCTTGTGGTCCTTTGCATTGACTACTTGCTTGGTAACACTGTTTAGCCAATCAGTCCTAAAACCCCTTATTCTCTTTGAACACAGGCATGCTACTTGTCATTTGTTGTGGATGTCCTTAGTGATGAATTGGTCTCTTACCTTACCTAATTTTATGCTGATAGTCACCTTGACATTCCTACAGAAATGTCAAAATGGGCAGCTGTCCTTTGCAGAATTTGTGCTTGACGAAGGAGGCCTTCCTTGAAGGATTTTCTAATCCATTTTGGACAATCATGTGTTGACCTTATTTATCTTTGATTCACCTTCTTGTTACATGAAAAACTGTGATTTAGAACGCCAAAACAATCCTACAACTTATGAAACCCTAAATGACCTAGTGGGAGGCTCTTTGGACTTGGCCTTTGGTTGAAATCTTGACTTGGGGTATTTAGGTGTAAAACAGAGCTTTTGATAAACTGATGTATGAAGATCCAAAATCCAATGTACTTGATTTATTTAAATAGCCTACAGAGATAGTTTTGAGACCATCAATGCTTGAGGCATCTAGAAGACACAAGACGGAGTAAGCTAGTTGGTGATCCTAGGTGGCAAGTGGAAGGGTGAGGCAAAGGAAAAAACAGAGTGTTGAGGTCTTAGGTGGCAAAAATTGATGAAGATGAGTGGTATGAGCCCATGATGGGTCTTCTGGGAGTGGAAGGCTGACCATGACATGATAGGATAGAAAAATAGTGAAAAATTTATCCTAAGGATAATGAAGGCAGTGAGATTTCTAAAACCCACAATATTCATGAATTTGTTTTTAGAAATCTACGATAAGCATTTAGTCATCTATAAAAAGCAAAAATTATTGATGACTAACAGTGGCTCCACTTGGGGAGCAGAACTCATTTTTAGGAGATGTCCATAACTTTAGATCTCTGGTTTTATGAAGACCAGTGCCTCATTTATTGGGCATATTTTTCTTCTTTTCATTTGCTGATGCTTTTTTGAAGTTGTGATCTGAATAATCTGAAAAACATGATTACTTCAGCTTCATCTCTACCTACCCATCTTACTTGCCTAACATTTTTTCTTCCTTGGGTGCACTTGGACTGGCCAACCCTTGACATTCTTTTCTTTTGAAAGAAAAAAAAAACTATTTACTTGTACCCTTATTACTTCCAAGAGTTCAGATTATGCTAGTGAACTCTTTTATTCTCTACCTAGTCTACCTGATTGTCAAGATTAATCTGTTTGACAGACTTCATTCTCTAAGCTATTAACATGAAATTGAAAACATGGTTTAAACCAGGATTAGGCAATCTGATCTACCATGGACTGTGGCATTAGAACAAGCTGCACACAAGTATTATTTTTGTACAAAAAAAACTAGAAAAATGAGGGTTGTAATAAGTGAATTTACTAAGTTCTAATATCTAGAAATAATAGAAAAATGAAAAAAAAAATAGAAATATGAAATTAAAAGGAAATAAAACTAAAAACAAAAAATACTAACTAATAGAAATGGAAGTTACTAAAGATCTGACCTCAACCAATCATCTTATAAATAAATAAATTTAAATAATAATAAAAAGTAACAAAAATTGAATTCTCAATGTTAAACTATGGATAAGTGGAGAAATTTTTTGTCAAAGACAAACTAATACCATGATAAAAAAATTCTTTGGACTCATAACATTTTAGGAGTTGTCCAATACCTTGTTTCACTATATATCTTATTAAAGTTTGATTTTAGTTTAACAATGTTGATTTTCTTCTTTAAACTTGTTAAAACAAAGATATATTTTTTATTTTCTAAATTATGGTTGATCATCTTTTTATGGTATCTTAATTTTCTCTTATCCTCTAATTTTATATCAAATTACATTTTTTTCCTTGAATTCACATGTGATAATATTTTTAATAAATTTTAAATTTGTCTCTTCCTCCATACCCCAATGATTTTCGACAAGACTTGGCATATTTATGCCAGCCTTGCTTAAGCCATAGGGAGTTTTGACTGGAGTTTGAAGCAACCTTATGAAGTCTCTTCCATGCAGGAGTCTCCATGCCTACCTTTTTTCCACCTTTGGGGTACTTTTAGGGTCTCCCATACCCGCATATGTTACTATTAGATTTCCCTCAACTTGGATTATACAAACCCAACACCTAATCATAGAAAATTTTAAGGGAAAAATTAAGGGGTTTTTTATTTTAGTTGTGTGAATTTTTTTACAAAGGGTTTGAAAATGCATTGCACAATATTTAATTTTTGAAAAAAATAGTTGTAAACTATTAGCCCATGGGAATTTGATGGGGAGAGTAATTTCACCTTGCAAAATTCAAACTACATCCTCACCTTCACCCTATTTTTCTAGTAATGGAAAGTATCAAGATATATTTAGCCTTATTGTTATGTGAATGCCAATTATTTTGATTTATTTCATATTATGGGATTTATATTTACTATATTCTAATTTTCCATTCACCCATATTTGTTGGAACATTTGTTTTTAAGTAAAATTTGTCCCACATTTCATAATGGGGGGTTTATAGGAATTGAAGTTTTATAGGGAAGTCACTATTTAAACAACTATGGAAATGGAATTTGATCAATTTTTCAGGAAGCAGTGGAGCCACAAGCTTAGGTTGATGCAATGGTGGAAGAATACAAATCCATCATGAAGAACAATGTCTGGGAAGTGGTTCTAAGACATGAAGAAAAATCAGTTGTGGGTTTGAGATGGATCTTAAAAGTTAAGCATGCAGCAGATGGAAGCATAGAGAAGTATAAGGCCATATTTGTGGCCAAAGGATTCTCTCAAGTTGAGGGAATTGACTATGAGGAAATCTATGCACCCATGGAAAGGTATTCATCCATTAGATCAATTCTTGGACTGGCCGCGCAGATGAGGTGCAGGATCCACCAGATGGATGTAAAAGCAACATTTCTCAGTGGTGTTATTGAGGAGGAAGTGTACATAGAGAAACTAGAAGGATTTGAGATATATGATTGGGAGTCTCATGTGTGTAGAATCAAGAGAGCATTGTATGGTCTCAAACAGACACCCTGAGCCTGGTACACTTGGATTGATAGTTATCTCACTAGATTGGGCATCAACAAAACTGAAGCAAATACGAACCTTTATCATATCTTGGTAGAAGGTTAATTTCTTATCAATGTTTTATATTATGAAGAATTTTTCGGTAATAATCACATTAGAATGAACATTGTCGACGCGTTTTGAACCAACCAGTGTGGTTCATCATTAGGACTAAGTGAGAGATCATATCCAAACGTTGAGTTTAAATAGATGCAGAAATGGTGAAACTAGCCGTTAGGATAACGGCTAGTTTGACTTTGAGAATGGTAGTTCTATTTTTAAATAAATTAATTATTTATTTAACTATTAAATAATTTATTTATTTATTATTATTATTTTTTTTTTAATTTTAATTTTTTTTTTTAAATTTATACTGGCTAGTTTTATTTAATTAATTATTATTATTATTGTTATTTATTTCATTTAATTATTTATTACTTATTATATTATAATATGTTATTCTATTTCTCAAAATAAAAAAATAATAAAAAATAATAAAATAATATATATATATATATATATATAATAAATTAATAAAAATTAAAATAAAATTAAAAATTAAAAAATAAATTTAAAATTAAAAAAAATATAATAATAATAACAAATAAATAAATAAATATAAAAAAATAAATAAATAAATAAAATTAAAAACTATAAAATAAATTATTATTATTATTATTATTATGATTATTATTATTTTTTACCACTAAGAATACAAGGCACGAATCCAACACCTGCTTATATTCCACCCATCATCTCTATTGAGATTTACGAGTCGTTTTTCGATTTCTAAAGCCTCTCTTAACTTCCGATGATGGAAATGGTCAATCCTAGCTATGACCTTGGCCTCTTCAATGCAGATATGATGGCTAGTCTTTTCTGCATGTTCAGCTAGGGCAGAGGTGCGAGATCTTCCATGCTTAATGTCAGCAGCATGTTCATTGATCCTTTGTTCAATTAAAAATAGAACTACCATTCTCAAAGTCAAACTAGCCGTTATCCTAACCGTTTCACCATTTCTGCATCTATTTAAACTCAACGTTTGGATCTGATCTCTCACTTAGTCCTGATGATGAACCACACTAGTTGGTTCGAAACGCATTGACAATGTTCATTCTAATGTGATTATTACCGAAAAATTCTTCATAATTTTACTATGGATCACAGAAGCCAAGATTCTATAAATGTTTTATATGTTGATGATTTAATATTGAAAGGTGACGAGCAGTTGATCCACTCTTACACTACTTCTTCAGGCTGGAAGTATGGCAAGGTGATGGTGAATTGTTTGTGTCTCAAGACAAGAATGCCACCGAGATACTGCAAAGTTTTCACATGGAGAGTTATAAGCCCATGGACACACATCTAGCGACATACTGGAGGAAGGAGTGTGCCACTTAAGGTGAAGAGGTTGATGCTAGAATTTACCAATGACTAGTGGGTTCGCTAATGTATCTTGTGAACACATGACCAGACATATTATGTAGTCAACCAGCTAAGGCAAGCTATGGTTGAGGCGACCAAATTGTATTGGAAGACATAAAAGCATATATTTTAGTACCTCAGAAGCACTACCTAGTATAGATTATGGTACATATAGATAGAGGGAGTGAATATTCAAGGCTTCATAGATGCATATTGATCAAGAAGTCCCTCCGATAGAAAGAGTACATCAGGTGCTACCTTCAATATTTGGTCTTCGGCAATTTACTAGTATAATAAGAAACAAAGTTGAATACATACATGGCACTCAGCTCAGCATAAGATGAATACATGGTTGTTGTATACTCAACTTAGTGTTCCTAAATTGATGTCATAAATTGTCAACCAGGGCTAGTAAATTGTTGAAGTGAAGTGCACTATATGTGCCTAGGTATCTGCTTCCTACTTCGTTGTGTTTACTGTTTTTCTAGTGTTTTTGGCTTTGTGTTTTTATGCTAAGATGAAAGGAACTAGGTTGTTGGCAAGATAAGTTATTGGTCACACTAAAACAAAGTAAAATCTACCCTAGACTATGTATGGCACCTAAGAATAGAAAATGCTAGTTCACAGATTACAAAATTTGACAAGGAAAATAACTCATAACATGAACTCAGTCCAATTCATTACATTAGAAGTATGTTGGAACAATCTTGAGAAAAGGATAAGTTTAGTGTAATGAGGTTCTTCTAAGCAAACAACAACTTACAATATCACAGAGAAAATCTCATCCATGGTTAGAAATTTGTTGGAACACATTTAGAAAAGATTATCTGCAACATAGTAAGGAACCCTACTCTAAATTAACTTATGACACTAAAATTAATCCATTCTACAACTCAAAATATCATTGTTAAGCCTCATTCAAGGGTTAGAAATATTTTGGAATAGTTTTGGAGAAAGGCAGTTTGTAAAATTATGAGAAATTGCAGAATAGTCAAGACTTCAAAATGACATTGCCAATTCTTGTTCCTATGATAATGATGCATTAGCAGAGATTAAGAACAAAAGCAGTTTGTAAATAATGAAGGCCTTTAAGTCTAATTTTAACAGAACTAGAATACAACTAGCTAATAAAGCTTAAAATACATTAAACAGAACCGAACTAATTATGCAATTAACCTCCGAAATACTACAGCTGAACTACAATGCAGTTAATCTCTGAAATACTACAGCTCCATCTCATTCAGTGTTAGTGATATTTTGGAACAATTCATAAGAACAATACTAGCTGTAACATTCGATGTAAGTGAGCATAAAACATGAGGTTCAGAAAACTGCTAAATTAGGAACAAAACAGAGCTAAAGTTACTTATCTAAACAATATGCACAATGCTTCTCGGGCAGTAGGGGCCCTCTACCACCAGATTAGCATACAAATATCCTCAAGATTGCTTCAAATCATGTATTAAAGTTGTTATTCTTTCATTAAAGGAAAACACTTCAAAATAGAGTATTACGGTCTTGGACAACTTAACAATAAAACATCAATCTAGCTAGCTGAATCTCGGTCTCCCAAGTTATTTTTATAAGAGAAATACATAACAGCCCTTGAGAAGAAATAGGGACAAGTGTCTTTTTCAATTAAAATCAAATTAGAACTCTTGTGAAGACCTCGTACTTTGCTGAAGACATCTGTAGAGTCCTTGTCCGGTAGAAGTCTACCTCCTAGTTTTGGTTTCCTCCACGTGCATAACCACTTGCAGATTTATGCTCAGACTTCGTAGAGGGCAAGGAATGATGTAGATGAGGTCTGGAATTCAACCATATGTGTTTTTCCTTTAAGTGACACCTGTAACCTGTGTGAACATGAAGATAGCTACGGAATAGGCGACTAGCTATAGAATGGCTGCATTCTGTAGCTAAGTCTGGTAAAAAATTACTACAACAACAAAACCATAAAAGTGTAGCAATTCAATCATTATATACATTCTTAAAGTAAATTTAATCAATCCTATTGATCTTTTAAGCCTTTAACTGATAAAGGACAAAGGAAATGAAGTGAAATTTGGTGAAAGAAAAGGACATCTTTGGGGCTCAACATACCCCCACTGCAAAGCTTTTGCATGTCCTCATGTAATCAATCCATGTATTCTGAAACTTCTTCTAGGACATCTAACTTCCTTTTTCTGCTTTGCTTGATGTTCAATGGCATGCTAGGCTTCCTTATGAACAATATGAACCTCAGGTTTATAAGTGCCCTGCTCAACTTTTTGTTTTTCTTCTTCAGCTTCCCACTAGCCTTGTACAGTTTTTCCATTTGCAGAGAGAGAGTTGTGTTCATGTTACTTTTTAGCTTGACTTGTTCTCTGAGAATTCATTTTCATTTTTTATGTGCCTATTAAGTACTTCCAGTTCATATTTCTCTCTTCTCAGCACCTCAATTGAAGATTCTTGTGGGCTAGGAGTTCTTCCTCTGCTTTCTGATGCTCTCTTTTCCAATGACTCAACATAATTATAAATTTGTTGTTGTGCTGGGTCTACCTCCGGAGTTCCTCTATCAAGGTCCTCTTCATACTGATACTTAGGAGATCTATCAGTTGGTGTCTCTTCATCCTCAATATTTATGATTCCCATTTGCTTAACCCCTGTTTTCTTCAATATGCCTCTAAGCCTATGGCTTCTTCTTAGTTTAGATGGTCCCTCACCTCTCTCCTTGGCATACTTTCTTATTATCTTCTCCTTTTTAAGCTGTTTCTTAATTTCAGCCAATTTTTCAGAGATAATCTCCTCACTGTCATCTTGTATGGATTTACCAGTTTTAATTTCAATAGATTTGGAAATTTTCCCTCTTCTGCTTCTTCTTACAAGTTTGCCTTCAGATGGAGTTTCCTTAGGTTCTTCAAAGTGATTCCTCAAGAGGAACTCATCCCAATTGTCTCCCACCTTTCTCAAATGATGCTCAATTAGGATTTTAACTAGACCATGGTGATACAAGGTGGTTTCTAAGAATTGAACCCTTTTTTGTACATTAGAAGCCATCCTCTTTAGGCTATGGAGTAAGAAAAGGGGTAAATTAATTTCTTCATCTAAGAAATGCATCATAAGCCTAATATGATAAACATATAGGGTGCCAAACCTTCCTTCACAAGTTATAAACTTTTGCAGAATTAACAACATATTTCACCACTTATTCTTTAAGGCTGAACTAGGAATGCCTTTCTTGAAAACTGAGATATCCATACCTGGTGTTTTGAGCATCTACCTCCATGCCTCATTGTGAAATTCCTTGTTTTTGAACCATCGTTCACCTTGCCTTGGTAATTCTGCTGCTTCTACAATGAAGGATTATGTGATAGTGAATTTGACATCACCTATTTCAACTTCTGACCCGTTGAAGGACCGGGCAAATGTCTTGGTCACCTCCTTATAGAATCCATTGAACTTTTCCAAAAACTGTAGCCACCTCACCTGCTGTAACATTTCACTAATCTGTGGGTAACCCTCTAGGTATTTTGTTCTGACTGGTTCGGATCTTACAATGAGTGCCATGGTTTCTTTTCTCAATCTTCAATTTACTGCTCCGTAACTGCTCTCCTATTCACAGTAAAAATGGCTGTAGAAGGTTGTTTTCACCCCAAAGATGACTTCTCTGTTTTGCAGACAGGAATTGGCTATGGAAAAATGACATGAAGTGGTTATGGAATGAGTGAAATACGGTGAGGGTAAATTACACGAATAAACAAGTTTAAGAGCTGTCATGGAGTGAAAGACCGCGGAAAAAAAATCTCATGAGAATTTCAAAATCATCACTGAATACTTCGGGTTAGTGACGTGACCTAATAGGTCACTTCAAGTACTAACCATTAATTTTTAATAAATGATGATTTGATATGGCGAAATGGAAGGGATTTGTCCATGAATTTTATGATAGGCTTAATAGGCTTGATCAATACGAATAATTAAAATAACTTTATGAAACATACATATAACTTAACCATACTATAACTTTCATAATCTGTTATCATAATAATTTCACAAGTTACCTTAGCCCTTCTTTTGATTTTTTTTTGTGGTTTTTAATATGCTTTGTCTTCCTTTGAAAATCATTGATCTTTCAGTCTTCATAATCCCTTTGATTTTTCTTGTTGACATAGGTGTGCATGATCAATTTTCTGCTAAACAAGTGGTTGCTGGATAGTTGCCTGCAGGATATCTAGCTGCAGAATGTCTGGCTACATAATGTCTGGCTGCAGAATGTCTGGCTACATAATATACCTGTAAAAGCTTTGAAACATGGAATGAAATGATTTGAAACATGGATGGAATGTAGTATGAAATGAAATAAAATGGATCATGAAATATGGTGGAATGAAGCATGAGTGAAGTGAAATATGATGGAATGAAATGGACATAAATGTAAAGTGGAATGAAATATGAAAAGTGGTCTGCAACTTATGATTTGTAATACTCAATTGCAGAAAGAGATCAAATTTAGAAATCTGAGATGGAAATGAGATTGAACATGAAATGGAGTGAATGAAGTATATATGAATGGAGTGAATGAAATATGAATGGAGTGAAATATGATGGAGTGAAATGGATCATAAGTGGAATGTGATATGTAAAGTGAATCTGCACTTATGATAGTTGCTTGCAAGAAAAGAAAAATTTTGAAAAGCTAAAGTGTCAGAAGGATTCTGATTTTCACTTTATATTTTCTGTATAAACATGCTAATCAGTGATTAGTTTTCATGTTTATACTTTTTTTTTCATGATTTGATTTCAGAAAATTCAATTAAGTTGATGAAGAAGAAGGATTCTTCTTCATTAACTTCACATCACTGTTCTCCTGGAATCTCTTGACAAATTCTTCTCTTGAAAGTGGCTTGTGATACAGTTTCAATCTATGACCATTTACAAGAAAAGTGACCTCTTCTTCATCTATTGTCCTGATTTTTATTGCTCCATTATCAAAAAATTTCACAATTTCATATGGCCCAAGCCAATGTGTTTGGAATTTACCTTGAAAATCTTTGAACTTTGAATCAAACAAGAGGGCCCAGTCACCTTCTTTGAATTTCTTTTCCTTAATGTACTTATCATGCCATCTAGTCCTTTGTTGTTGGACTATATTTTTTCTCTGGACTGCATCCTGTCTGATCTCATCCAATTCATTAATCTACTCCAATCTATGCTTTTGTGCTTCTGTTAGATCAAGTCCTAGTTGGACTACCATTTTAAAAGTTTGAATCTGAAACTCTATGGGAAACAAAACTTGTTTTCCATAAACAAGTTCATAAGGAGTATGACCTGTTGTGCTTCTCCATGTAGTTCTATAGGCCCACAAGGCTTCAGGAAGCCTGTCTTCCCAATCTCTTCTATGTAAATGAACAATCTTTGTTAGGATCCCTTCAATGACCTTATTAGTAGATTCCACTTGACCATTTGCTTGTGGATGATAGGGAGTAGATTTTTTGTGTCTGATTTTGTACCTCTCCACCATTTGTTCCACTAGCTTTGATGTGAATTGAGCTCCTTGATCTGTAACAATTTCTCTTGGGACACCAAAACGAGTAAAAATATCCTCAAAAAGAAAATTAACTACAGATGCTTCAGTAGCAGAAAGTAATGGCTTGGCCTCTACCCATTTGGTAACATAATAAGTGCAAACTAATATATATTTCTTTTGTCTTGATGGAGGACTAATAGGTCCTACAAAATCCAAAGCCCATTTTTCAAAAGGTTCAATATGTACCTGAGGCTGCAATGGCATCTCACCCGAAGGAGAAGGTTTCCCTACCCTTTGGCAACTGTCACACCTTTTGACATACTCTTTAGCATCTTTAAAAATGGATGGCCAATAGTATCCTAAATGAAGGACCTTATAAGCTATCATTTTATCAGCAAAGTGTCCGCCACAAGGTTCATCATGACATGCCTTGAGAATCTCAGGCATCTCATCTTCTCGAACACATCTTCTAATGATAAAGTCTGGACCTATTTTGTATAACTCATTAGCAACCCATGAATATTTTTCACTGTCATAAATGATCTTTCTTTTGTCTCTTGCATTCATTATTGAAGGAAATTTCCCTGAAACTAAATAATTAGCAATGTTAGCAAACCAAGGAGTTTGAGTAGAAATTGCAAAAAGATATTCATCAGGGAATTGATCTTCAACTGGAGTATTGTCTTTAATGTTTTGGAGTCTAGATAGGAAATCAGCTACTGTATTTTGTTTCCCAGGCCTATCTAGAATGGTGATGTTGAATTCCTGTAAAAGAAATAACCATCTTATGACTCTACCATTAGTAATTGATTTGTTCATTAGATATTTAATTGCAGAGTGATCTGTGTGAACAAAAGTTTCATAGCCTGTTATATAGTGTCTGAATTTATTTATGGCATGAAAAACAACTAAGAACTCTTTTTCAGTTACAGTATAATTTAACTTTGAAGGAGTCAAATTTTTACTTGTATAGTAGATGGCATAAGGAATCAGGTCTTTTTGTCCCAATACTGCTCCTAAAGCTGTATCTGAGGCATCTGTTGAAATATGAAAAGGTAACTTCCAATTAGGTCCCCTTAAAATAGGTGCTTCAGAGATTTTTGTTTTCAGGGTCTCAAAGGCTAACTGGCAATCAGGATTCCACTTGAATTCACAGTCCTTGGTAAGTAATTTGAAAAGTGGAGATGCTATCTTAGTGAAGTTTTCTATAAACCTTCGATAATATCCTGTAAATCCTAGAAAACTCCTAACATCTTTTTGACAACTTGGAACAGATAAGTTAGAGATGACTTCAACTTTTGACTCATCAACTCTAATCCCATCCCCTAAAATGTGATGCCCCAAAACAATTCCTTCAGTAAACATCATAAAACACTTCTCATGACTTAGTGAAAGATTTGCTTCTTTACATCTCTTTAAAACTTTTTCCAAGTTTGCTAAGGTTTCTTCAAATGTATTTCCATAAAATGTGAAATCATCCATGTATACCTCTACATAATCATGTATTAGATCTGAAAAAAATTCCTAGTACTGCCCTTTGAAATGTTGCAGGTGCATTGCATAATCCAAATGGAAATACTCGGTAAGCATAGGTACCCCAAGGACAGGTAAATGTGGTTTTGTCTTGATCTTCAAGTGCTACTTGAATTTGGTTATAACCACTAAACCCATCTAGAAATGAAAAGTACTTTTTGCCAGCTAATGTATCTAACACCCGATCTATGAAAGGTAAGGGAAAATGATCTTTAAGAGTAGCTTTGTTTAATTCCCGGTAGTCAATACATACCCTCCATTTACCATTTTTCTTTGGCACAATTACCAAAGGAGAAACCCACTGACTATCTGAAATGGGATAGATAAAGTTGACATTTAACAATTTATGCAATTCTTCTTTAACAATCACCCTAAGATTTGGATTCATCCGTCTCTCAGGTTGTCTGATTGGTTTACAATTTTCCTCTATATAGATGTGATGAGTGCAAGTCTTAGGGCTTATCCCTTTCATATCAGTGTACTCCCATGCATATGTAGAAGAATGTCTCTGTAATATCTTGACTAGCTCTTCTTGTTGAGATTTCTCTAGGTTCTTGTTTATGTTTAAAGTTTTGCCTGGAAATATCTCAATTGTAGAGCTGCCAAATTTATCCATGGAGTAAAGAGACATCTTTCTTGATGATAAAAACTCAATGTTAGATTCTTCCTGAAATTGTTCATGCTTATATTCCGAAGAGGATTCAAAGTTTTCTAAGGTATTCAAAATATGGCTATCTTCACTAATTTCTGAAATTGTGAAGAGAGGTTGTAAGTCTTCTTCATCCTCTATCCATTGAGTATCATCTAATTCTGTAATTGTCTTTGCTGGAGGATACAAGGTAAATTTCTTGGTTGAACTACCATCAGAGATGTACATATCACCGGATCTACAACTAATGAAAGCATCAACTGTAGCTAACCAAGGTCTTCCTAATATAATAGGATGCCATCCTAGATTATTCTTAGGAGTTAGGATCATAAAATCCATAGGATACTCCCAAGAATATAGGGACACTGGAATGTCTTCTATTACCCCATCAGGTTTGATCACAGATCTGTCTGCTAATTGTAATAATGTGGGTGTAAAAATAAGATTAGGAAGCTTTAGTTTATCCATGATTTGTCTACTCATGATATTGATTGCTGCTCCTAAATCAATAAGTGTGTTTTGGATCTTAGTTCCATTGATGTGTATTTTAACAACTGGATTTCCTAGGTCTAGATACTTTGGAATGGCAATCTTACCCATCATGATATCTGCTATTTTTCCTGCCAGTTGAATTTTCTTTGTCTCTTTGATTCTTTTTCCTGTTTTTTTCATGCTCAACTCCTTTATTGTTTTTGCTAGAATTGGAATTTCCTTGATAGCTTGTAATAATGGAATCTTAATACAAACATTTCTCAGCTCATCTAGGAAATCATAATTAGGCACCATAATTTGTTTTTCTACACCCCTATCAATTTGTAATCTTTCTGGAAAGGGAGGTGTAGAGATGGATGTTGATGGCTTCTCTAATATAGGAGTTGAAATTATTGGCTCTTTTTGTTTTAATTTTTCAATATTTGGGTCTTGAAAATATGTATTCTTCAAGACTTTTATTTATCCGTAGAGAATATTCCTCATAGTTGTTTTGTTTTTGTATGATTATAGAAGGTTTCTTCTTTTCAAGTATTCTTCCATACCTAAGTTGAACATCATTAAGGTTTAAAGGAGTGATCAAATAGGTTGGAAACTGTTGGCCTTCTATCATGTATGTGTTCTAAGGATTTTTATTGTTGGGGTTTGGTATGGGTTGGGCAGGCAACTGATTTGTTTTATGAGGAAATGGTAATGGAAGTGGTGAATTTTGATGTTGTGGATTTTGAGGATTCTGTTGAGGATTTTGTTGAAGATTTTGTTGAGGAGGGAAATGTGGATATGGTGGATATTGATAGTACTGAGAGTATCTTCCATAGGGATTTTGTGCTCCTTGTGCCCAAGTTTGAGATTGATTTTGGAATTGGGGCCAAGGTTGCTGCCAAAAATTCCAATTTGGTGGGGGTTGATTATACAGATGATCATGGAATCCTTGTGTTCGAGGTCCTTGCCAAGGCCTCCTAGAGACAAAATTGAGAGATTCTGTGGAATTTGTAGGGGTTTCTTCTTGAAAGACAGCTTTAAGACCAGGAAGTGAAGGACAACTCTTGGTCTCATGTTTTTCTGAACAAATTACACAAGTCTCTACTACTTTTGCATCCAAAGGGCACTCTCTCAAGGCATGCTTCTTTCTACATTTGGGACAAAAGACTGCTAAGGCATCAGATTCAGCTTTTTTCTTGTTTTGTAGCTTGAGGGTGTCTATTTGCTCACGCTTAAGGGTGTCTATTTGTTCACTAAGACTCCCTAAAATGTCATATTTGAATTCATCAAGCATATTTCCTATTTCTGCCCTACTTACTGTCCCAGAAGCAGACTTACTTGCCCTTGCAAGAGCAGGGTCTCTTGGTCCTTTTACAGTTTTAGATTTCCCTCTTGAAAGGTTGATACACAATTCAGCTATTTCAGGTAATGTGAGCTAAGATATATCCCCTTTTCCCATCATATTAAGGATATCTAGCCATTCATCCCTAATTGTCTTCAACAAGAGAGCTTTCAAAGTATCTTGGTCTAAGTTTTCCATTTTTTCTCTTTTGATGTTGTAGTTGAACCTCTCTAACAAATCTTCCAGATTTTCATCCTCTTTTTGTAGCATTTTAAACACTTCCTCCTTATGGTTGACTGGCATACAGTAATCCAAATACCTCTCTAGAAATGCATGTTTCATGTCTTCCCATGTCCTAATAGAACTATTGATCAAACTCATAAACCATTTTAATGCTGCTCCTTTCAATGTTGAAGGGAATAGTTTAAGTTTTTGAGCATCTTGTAAGTAGTCATAGGTTCTACATAGGACTTCAAATTCAAATAGGAAGGTTTCAGGATCTTCATTTTTGAGTCCATAAAAGTTTGGAAGGACAGAGGGTGAAATGTTTTTCATAGTTGCATTGGTTTCTTCATCTACTATAGGAAACCCAAAAGAGCTTCCCATTTCCCTTCTACCTCTTCCTCTGCCTCCTTCTTCACTTCTACCTCCTTCTCCTTCTGCACCTCTACCTCCTTCTCCTCTACCTCTACCTCTACCTCCTCCAAATAGTGTATGTTCTCCATTAAAGACTCCTCCTCCTCCTTCTTCTGCCATGGTTGATTCTCCTGTGGAAGTGGAAAAGTTTATGTCTCTATCAGGGATTCCTGAATCTTCTTCTAGGACAGGTTCAGTGGATGAAGTGGAAGGTCCTTCTAATGGAATATCTTATCTTAAGTCTTTTGGAAGTCTATGATCAATAGAGTATGGAATGTGGGTTTGAGTTGGAGGTGTGCTGCCTCTTGGTCTTAGAGAAATAAGTGGTGTTCTAGGAATCTAGCTTCTGCTTCTTATGAATCTACCCCTTGAGTCTCTTTCTCTACGCATATCATTGTTTTTGGGAGGTAAGAAACAAGGCTACCTAGTTACACTTCCCCGGCAACGGTGCCAAAATGTCTACTCAACTTAGTGTTCCTAAATCGATGTCATAAATTGTCAACCAGGGCTAGTAAACTGTTGAAGTGAAGTGCACTATATGTGCCTAGGTATCTGCTTCCTACTTCGTTGTGTTTAGTGTTTTTCTAGTGTTTTTGGTTTTGTGTTTTTATGCTAAGAGGAAAGGAACTAGGTTGTTGGCAAGAGAAGTTATTGGTCACACTAAAACAGAGCAAAATCTACCCTAGACTATGTATGGCACCTAAGAACAGAAAATGCTAGTTCACAGATTACAAAATTTGACAAGGAAAATAACTCATAACATGAACTCAGTCCAATTCATTACATTAGAAGTATGTTGGAACAATCTTGAGAAAAGGATAAGTTTAGTGTAATGAGGTTCTTCTAAGCAAAAAACAACTTACAATATCACAGAGAAAATCTCATCCATGGTTAGAAATTTGTTGGAACACATTTAGAAAATATTATCTGCAACATAGTAAGGAACCCTACTCTAAATTAACTTATGAAACTAAAATTAATCCATTCTGCAACTCAAAATATCACTGTTAAGCCTCATTCAAGGGTTAGAAATCTTTTGGAATAGTTTTGGAGAAAGGCAGTTTGTAAAATTATGAGAAATTGCAGAACAGTCAAGACTTCAAAATGACATTACCAATTCTTGTTCCTATGATAATGATGCATTAGCAGAGATTAAGAACAAAAGAAATTTGTAAATAATGAAGGCCTTTAAGTCTAATTTTAACAGAACTAGAATACAACTAGCTAATAAAACTTAAAATACATTAAACAGAACCGAACTAGTTATGCAATTAACCTCCGAAATACTACAGCTGAACTACAATGCAATTAATCTCTGAAATACTACAGCTCCATCTCATTCAGTGTTAGTGATATTTTGGAACAATTCATAAGAACAAGACTGGCTGTAACATTCGATGTAAGTGAGCATAAAACATGAGGTTCAGAAAACTGTCTAAATTAGGAACAAAACAGAGCTAAAGTTACTTATCTAAAAAATATGTACAAAGCTTCTCGGGTAGTAGGGGCCCTCTACCACTAGATCAGCATACAAATCTCCTCAAGATTGCTTCAAATCATGTATTAAAGTTTCTCTTCTTTCATTAAAGGAAAACGCTTCAAAACAGAGTATTATGGTCTTGGAAAACTTAACAATAAAACATCAATCTAGCTAGCTAAATCTCGGTCTCCCAAGTTATTCTTATAAGAGAAATACATAACAGCCCTTGAGAAGAAATATGGATAAGTGTATTTTTCAATTAAAATCAAATTAGAACTCTTGTGAAGACCTCGTACTTTGCTGAAGACATCTGTAGAGTCCTTGTCCCGGTAGAAGTCTACCTCCTAGTTTTGGTTTCCCCCACATGCATAACCACTTGCAGATTTATGCTCAGACTTCGTAGAGGGAAAGGAATGATGTAGATGAGGTCTGGAATTCAACCATATGCGTTTTTCCTTTAAGTGACACTTGTAACCTGTGTGAACATGAAGATAGCTGCGGAATAGGCGACTAGCTACAGAATGGCTACATTCTGTAGCTAAGTCTGGTCAAAAATTACTACAACAACAAAACCATAAAAGTGTAGCAAGTCAGTCATTATATACATTCTTAAAGTAACTTTAATCAATCCTATTGATCTTTTAAGCCTTTAACTAATAAAGGACAAAGGAAATGAAGTGAAATTTGGTGAAAGAAAAGGACATCTTTGGGGCTCAACAGTTGCAACTCAAGAAACATGTGAGGCAATATGGATGAGGAAGATACTTGTGGGACTCTTCAGTTAGGAAATGGATCCAAATGTGATATATTATGATAATCAAAGTTGCATTAACCTCTCCAAGAATCCATTATTTCATGATTGGTCATACATATTGATATTTGGTATCATCATTTGCAGGATTTTGTGTAGAGGAGGATAATGTTGCTACAATACATTCTTACCAAGGAACACAATGTTGAAATCTTGAAAAGATATTTGTCAAGAGGGAAGTTTGAATTCCATAAGTGTGGGATAAGGGTGGTTCAAAATCCTTTCTTGCTAAGAGGGAGTGTTGAGAAAGTTTAGCAAGAAAGGATCAATTTGACTTTAGCCTTAGTCAAATTGAGTAAATCGAATTTCCACATGAGTAGGACAACTTAGAGGTAGCCAACTAGTGTGACATGGCCTTTTTCACTTAGCTATATCAACAAATTTAAGTTAGTAGGCTTGGAGTTCAGTTATGCATGTGTTGATTGCTAAATTTCACCAGCCTAATTCAGTTATTGTTAGTTGTATTCAATTAACTACCATCTAACAATTAATAGAGTTAGTGGAGGATCAATTGTGCAATTAGAAATCAATTTAACTTAGATATTTGTCAGTTAACTAATCATTCAACCAAAAATAACACATGCATGCATAAGAATTCGAATTTCCCAGCTGGAGTGGAGGAATCAAGGTAGTGTAACATTAATTGCCATGGTTTTGCTGGGTTATGACAATGGTTTTAATCCTTTCCTTGCTTTTTCCAGATGCCATGGTGTCTTGGGATTTTGATCTTGGTTTTGAGCTATGGATTTTTCGGACGGATTCAGAATCCAGGGTAGAGGTGGTCTTAAGGTTCATTTCCAAAGGCCTAGGAATCCCTTGATCAATTTTCACAGGATACGTGGTAAATCCTGAGGGAGGTGTCTCGATTTAAGGCCTAGTGATCCAGGATTGGATTGCGATAAAGCCTGAGACACAGGGAGACAAAAAATTCCTCAAGGATAATGGTGGATTCTGGATTACATTTCTATGTTCTACTCAGTTTTGTGATCGAAGCACCAATTTGGTGTGATCATGGTATCGTGAGGGTGGAGGTGGTTTGACCTCTATATTCCCTTGGTTGTGTTTTAGATGAGTTTATCCATGAGATCCCACATTCATGCTTGGAATATTTCATGGGGTTGACTGGCTCAAGAGAGATTTGGCTCAGCCATGTATATGGTCAGGTGGAATGTGGAAGTCCTGAATCTGGTCAGAATTTTCCTATGTTTAATGGAATATAAGTTATCTTGCTTTTGTATCCTATTAATATGTGGATTTAATGGTTTTATTCTCACTATTATTTCCATGGTTTTATGTTGGTTATAAGCACGTTTAAATGACTAATTCATGTTATGGTTATTTCATGTATTTACTTGTAATTGTTAAAATGATGGGTGTAATACCTAATTGATGTCATATTTGGTTAAGGAAGAAGGTGGTGATCCTTCTTGTAGTGTTCCATAAGTTCTTTCAGTGATTTATTCTTTGTCTTATATCCTAGACCTGTAGATTACATTCATGCCAATTGTTTGACAGAATGCCAATCCCGGTTGGGGATGGTCAGGCCTAGTCCTAAAGTCAAGTTTTGGTTTATCAATGTTGTCATTATGTATTTGATGATTCCTGAAAGCTACAGGATTATGGGCTTAAAAAGTGCCTTAAATCCTGCAGACACAGGCACAATTTTGGGCAGTTTAGTGCGTGGACGTTGGCATGTAGGCTCATGCATGTGTCCAAAGCCTCCTAGACACATGAATGCAGGCCTGTGCATGTGTCTAAGGGATTTTGTCTATGAAATCTCAGCAGGACCTAGGGACAAGTTAGGTAGCTGACTGGGCTAGCCTTTGAGGTCTGTATTATGGTTTTCCTCTTTGATTCCACTTCCTTAAAGTAACCAAGGAGGTTGAATCTAACTTAAATGCCACTCTTCTCATGTTTATCCCGATTGGTCAGTTACTTCGGTAGGCTTGAGGGGAGAGGTACGTTACAATTTGCGGGATCAATTATTTAGAGCTAGCAAGATGGCGTTCTATGGTCCAAGGCTTGAGTATTCCCTTAAGGGTATCTCAAACTTTGTTTCTTGGAAGGAACACATGGAGGTGGTATTGCAGGACAATGGGTTGAAGGAATTTGTTGAGATTGGCATTCCAAAACTAGGGTCACTAGAGCTCAAGAATCTAGTAGAATGGAGAAAGTGTGTAGCCAAGGCAAAGAGAATCATATTAGAAGGTGTGAAGGATCACATTGTATCCAATATACATGGGAAAGTAACTTTCTATGCAAAGTGGAAAGCACTGAAAAATTTATTCCATAACAAAAGTGACATTAAGAAATTGGCACTCAAGGACAAGCTTTAAAATATCAAGATGCAGAAGGATGAATCTATTAAGTATTACTTGAGTGGGTTCACACAATTTCGTGTTGAAATTGGAGGATTTGGGTTTACTATTGTGTAGGATGATCTTGTGATCCTAGCCCTTCTAGGCCTTCTCAAGAGCTGGAACAACTACCAAGATTAAGTAAATGGGAGGGAGAGGCTACCAGAATTCGGAACACCTATGTTCTGATTTGGTACAGGAGGAGATACAGCAAAATACTAGAGACAGGACCTCATCAAAGGTTGAGCATGAGGATTAATGTGCCTTGGCTAGAAAGACAAACAAATGGAAAGGGAAGAAATCCCATTCCAAAGTATAATCTAATCAAAGGGGGAAGAAGAAATAATTGTCTAAAATCAATTGCTTTCACTGTCATGAACTAGGACACTATGCCACGAAGTGTCCACACAAGAATATAGTAAATAATCCCTCAGGAGGAGCGGAATTTGAAGCTTTTGCTGCACAGTTCGAGCTTAATTTCACCCTCATCACATGTATGGTGAGTACAGTGATGTGTACTGTGTGGTATTGAGATAGTCGATCCTCATTCCATATGATGACAAACTAAGAATTTTTTGGTGACTTGTACGAGAAAGTCCTCCAAATGCACATCGAGATGGGAGATGATGGAAGGTATAGCCCACCCAATATTGGTATAATTACTTTTTGGAGGGATTCTGGCTCCCCTCTCAAACTCAAGGATGTCATGTATGTTACAGATCTGAAGAAGAATATCATTTTAGTTGTTATGTTGGAATATTGTGGCTATGATATGATATTTGGCGAAGGGAAGGCTTTCTTGAGATACATCTCCATGGGACAAGTGAATCGTATTAGGGTTCATTTGAAGAGCCTCTACAAATTAGATGTGGAATAATGTGCAACATTGAGCACAAAAGCAGAGAAGGTGCAAATCTGAGATATTGGTAAATTATGGCATAGAAGACTTGGCCATTTGTATCATGGCACTTTGAAGATCATGCAGCAAATTTCTACAAGACTTACCAAAGGAGAACTAGAGCAGTGAGATACATGCAAAGGGTGTAAATTAGGGAATTACACAAAAGCCACCTTTAATGATCTCGACAATATGGCACAAGATGTCCTTGAAAGGACTCACTCTGATGTGTGTGGACCTTTCTCAACAACCTCCACTACCAAGCACAAGTATTATGTAATATTTGTAGATGGTTTCTTATGGATGGGTTGGATATTTTTCATGCAGAACAAATACCATGCATTCTCTAATTTTGTTGAATTTAAATCACTTGTTGAGAAATAAATGGGAAAGAAAGTGAAGGCTCTTATGAGTGAAAACAGAGGTGAGTATGTATCAAATGATTTTAAGAATTTTGTGCAAAGGAATGCATTCAACACGAGTTGATAGCACCCTAAAACCCACAGAATAATGGGGTGGATGAGAGGAATAACATAAGTATTTTGGTAACAATAATGTCGATATTTCATGACCAAGGTCTACCACTGCACTTGTGGGCTGAAGCATGCAACACAACAGTCTATTTGTAGAGTAGGAGTCCTCATCGTATTCTTGGCATGGGTACAATAGAGGAATCTTTTTCAGGGAATAAACTAGATGTTTCACACTTCAGGATCTTTGGATCATCATTTTATTATTATGCTTCCAAGGAATCAAGGAAAAACATAGAGTCAATAACTAAGTTGGGCATATTTTTGAGGTACACAAAAACACCTCACAACTATCGTGTGTACTTTTGATCCCCAATAATGACATATGAATGTAGGGATCTGAAGCTTGATGAGGAGAAGGAAATGAGGTGTTCTCTTTAGAGGGAGATTCAGTTACATTCAGGCCAGGAGATTTTATCTCCAAAGGAAGAACCTCAAGAAGTTGTGGAGCATCCAAAAGTATAGGAGAAAAGAGTGGAGACATCCACTCAAGCAGAGACATTCAGAGAAGGAATGAAACGAACTAGGGAAGCTAACATATCATTGTATGATGCTAGAGAGACTGTCAGAGTACCCACTTCTCAGCACAGGAAGAGGATGTCACTGGATCGGTACAGTGGATACATGGCTATGATGAGTGAGCTTGTAGAAACTGAGCCATCCTCATTTGAGGAAGATGTAGAGAAACCAGTATGGTTTGATGCTATGGTAGAGGAATATGATTCCATTATCAGAAAAAATGTTTGGAAAGTGGTCCCAAGACCAAAGGAAAAATCAATGGTGTGTTCGAGATGGATTGACAAGGTGAAGAAAGCATCAAGAAACACAAGGCCATATTTGTGGCCAAGGGGTTCTCTCAGGTGGAGGGAATTGACTATGAGGAGACCTTTTCTCCAGTAGCAAGGTACTCTTCCATGAGATCAATTATAGCCCTTGTAGCCCACATGGGATGGAATATCCATCAAATGGATGTGAATAAAACATTCCCTAATGTATTTATTGAGGAAGAGGTGTACATTGAACTACCAGAAGGTTTTTAGACCTTTGACAGTGAGTCACATGTGTGCAGGCGCAAGAGAGCATTGTATGGATTAAGGAAAATTCCTCGTGCTTGGTACACCGTGATTTAAAACTATATTACGAGGTTGTGATTCACCAAAATTGAAGTATATGCAAAGCTTTATCATATTTTTGTTGAAGTTAAATTATTGATTATAGTATTATATGCCAACGATTTAATTTTGACCGGTGATGATAAGCTGATCAACTCTTGCAAAGAGGATCTCGCAAGATAATTATTTGAGATGAAGGACATGGGACTCATGCATTATTTCCTCTGTTTGGAATTATGGGAAGGAGATGGGGAGTTTTTTTTCTCTCAAAGCAAGTATGCTAATGAGATATTGAATAATTTTTGCATGGAGTGTAGCAAACCCATGGACAATTCTCTAGCAGGCAGTTGGAGGAAAGAGGATGCCACTTCAAGTGAGGAAGTGGAGGCTACCATTTATAGCATCTTATAGGTTCACTTATGTATTTGGTGAACACATGAACAAACATGTGTTATGAAATTAACCAACTTAGTCAAACAATGTTTAACCCAACCAAATTGTATTGGAAGGCAGGAAAGCATGTGTTGAGATGCCTCAAAGGCAATGCTCAGTTTGATCTTTGGTACAAATAGATAAAGGGAGTGTAGTTGCAAGGCTTCACAAATGCAGATTGAGCAAGGATACCATCAGATAGAAAGATCACATCATGAGGAATTTTCAGTGTTGGTTCAATAGTTGTTTCTTGGTAGAGTAGGAAGCAAAGATCTGTTGCACTAAACTTAGAAAAATCATAGTACATGGTTGCAAGTCAAGCTACATGTGTGGAAATATGGATGAGAAAGATTCTTGTGGGCTTATTTGAACAGATGATGGGTCCTACTACAATTTACTATGATAATCATAGTTGTATCAAACTCTTTGAGAATCATGTATTTCATGATCGATCCAACCATATCGACAGCTAGTATCACCATCTACGAGATTGTGTGCAGAGGCAGAATATGTTGTTGTACATTCCTACAGAGGAACAAGATGCCGATATTTTCACATAAGATTTGTCAAAGGGAAAAATTGAGTTCCATAGGGGCAGGATCGAGGTATCAGCTAATCCCTATCTTTCTGAGAGGGAGTGTTGAAAATGCGGCAAGAAAATCTAGTTTTTATTTTTCCTTGGTCAAACTAGATTAAAATTTGAATTTCAATTTTAGTAGAATACTTGGAGGTAGTTAACAGAGGTGGCATGGCACTTGTCACTTAGTTAACTTAGATAATTCAAGTTAGAGACACTTGAGTTTGGTTCAGTATGATTGATTTCTAATTTCTAGCAATCTATTTCATTTAATTTGAGTTATTGAGAGTTAAACTAATTGTAATTGTTAGAGAACTAGTGGAGGGTCCAATAGTGGGTGTGTACCTTAGTGATCAACCAGTTAACTAATCAATCAACCAAGAATAATTGATGCATGCAAAGAATTTGAGTTACCCAGTTGAGATTGGAGTTCAAGGGAAGTGTACTATCAATTGTAGACCATTCCAAGTTCTACAGGTGGTGCATGCAGTCAGAGATTGGCTTAAAGGAATTGAACGATCCAAATTGAAGAATTTCTTAATATGGGATTAATTCCTCAAGGAAAAATGCAAGGAAATACGGTCTTAGCATGCAAGAAAATTTGTTAAGTGTTTTTCAGAGTGAGTATGTGAAGTAGTGAGATAGACTATACTAGTGCAGAGATTTCTTAGGCTTTAGCAAGCATTTTATTTCTTCTGTATTTTTTTATTAATGCAATACATATAGGAAGGGATTTTGAGCAATTTATTTCCCCTAGATAAATCTATGTGTATGTGTATTGAATCATGTTGCATTATTATGATTTCATTTCTCGATCGTGAATTAATTTCTGCACACGAGTAGAGTAGATTCAAGTTTGATGTTTTAGTAAATTTCATGAGCAGTTTTGAATTTACATAGAATTTCTACACTGCATGATACAATCACTCTGAGCTTATAATTCTTCCATAACATTGACAACTTTTGCAGGGACTCTCATTCCCCCAAATTTGTCTCCTCGAGCAGGAGGATAGCTAACATTTCGTTTTCTATTAGAGATTTAACTTTGACCATTCATTTATCAAAGCCAAACCCCCTACAATTCCAAGAGAGTAATTCCATTGTTTACTATGAAATATGTTTCCTTTGGATTGGAGGACAAGGTCGCTTTACTTGACATTTCTAGTGACCATTTTGGATGGATAAAGTATCATTTGGGTCCCATTTCATTATCCTTTTTATTTTTTTTCATTTTGAAGTTGTTAATTTGTCTTCCTCCCTGCTTTTCCTTGCAAACGATCTATTTCCTTTTCAATGGACACATCCAATTTTTATTTGCAGAGCTTGCCGGTAAACCTATGGTCTAGGATTTGAGGGCGTTTAGGGAGTGGAGTTCTTCTTCTTGTTAATCTAAACCCCCCCCCTTGAGTCCCCAAAGGGGCCTCTTCTAGGGGAGGAATCCCTTCTGACGCTACAGGAGAAGAGGGCTTAGCGAGGCTTAGGGCCTTCTACGTTATCACTGCAGTAGTTATAATTTCCCATTATTTTGGCAATTGATTTAATATGTCAAAGTTATTTTTTGGATCTAGGTATTTCTTATTATAACTATCAGAGGATCCCTCTCCAGGAATTGGTCCTTACTTTTTTGGAGACATGGGTCCTTACATTTTCTGCCCTGCTGTCACTTGAGGAGGAGCTTAGTTGTCTATCCCTATGAGTACTCTTCTCTGTTTTTGTTACTGCCATTCTTTTCCATCATCATACTTCTTTAGCTTCTCTTCTACATTCTTCTCGCAATTGTGTTTGAAATGGCCATATTCATGGAAAAAATTGCATTTAAATGGAAGTTGATCATAATCAACTTCTTATATGTGTGACCAATTTTGTAGGTTTAGATTTATTTTTGTCGGTAAGCCCTTATCTAGTTCTACCTCCACATAGATCTTGATGCATTCTTACACTCCTTCTTGTGACTCAGCTTAGTTGATGTATTTTCTAAGGGAATTTACTATACTCGTAAAGTTTTCCTTGTTTTAGCAATGTAGTGCGAAGAACAGAAAATTGACCCATACCATGTCACCTACCAAAACATCACAGATAGGATTAAAATATGCACTCTAGTCCAATTATAATCTTGGCCCCCCGTGAAGGAGGGGCCATTCATGAGGATGAGATCTCGATTTGCTTTGTCTTAGAAGAGGAGGTTGTAAAACCATCATCTACAAAATGACGTTGAAACCTTATTTTTAACCTTCGGTATCCAATTCTTATCAATCCATGCTTTAGGGATCTTGGAGAGGGTCATAAGCTCATAAACTAACCAATAAGCCTATGATATGTAAGCTTCAAGGTCGTCAATCTAGATTGAGAGGCATGCACCTCCACCTTTGGAATGTCATCAATTTTCTTCACAAATTTGGAGGATTTGGCCTTCTCAAAACGCGACCCTCCAATGACAAGGGCATTGAATGCCACTATGTCTAAAGGGGGTGGAGGTTGGGGGGACGGGGAGGTGGGGAGGGGGGATGAGGGTCCTCTGGAACCTTGATCCATCTTCAACAAAGAGAGGATCATAACAAGGGGCGTTGGGTTGAGCAGTGGCTCAAAATTGTTAGGTGCACTAGTTGGGAATCAAAGTAAGGTTTCAGAGTTATTCAATATGATGTTTACCAATTATTTATCCAAACATCCTCTTAAAAACTAGTATTTCACGTATTTATGGTATAGCTAAGTTTATGTACCTAATGTAAAAGAAAAAAATAGATGTCATGAAAGACAAATGACTTCTTGGTATTACTTTAAATTCTAACAAAAACCACTTGCCACTTAAGAGAGAGTTATATAAAGATGTTCGTTGTTAGCTAAACCATTAGAGAATGAAATATAATGTATTTTTGTGAATATTAAAACCATTAAGAATTATATATATGACTTTAAATTTTAAAACAATTCAATTTAATGCTTATCATTGTTCTTAAAATTAAATAAAGAAAAAAATAATTTTAGTAAACTGCCATTAAAATCCTCTAAAATACTTATTTTAAATATTATAAATTAATATATTTAGTTAATTTAAATGATTATTCATATAATTCAGTATCAAAAATAAAAATATTAATATCAATATTTTATATTACTTATGATTTACATATATTTATATAGATTTTCTATATATTATTAATATATATTTTCTCATTAAGTTTAAATAAATATGAAAAATAAAAAATCGTTTACTTTAAATTAATAATGTAATTTATTTAAAAAATAAATTCAAATATTAATAAAAGAAAATATAAATTTTGATATATAACGACATAATATTTACACAATTTTTATTATAATTTTTTCAATAAATAACTTAATTTAAAAAATAAAACCCAAATCATATTACAATTTATTTCATAAATAATTTAATTTAGAAATAAATTATATATATTTATACCATATCATATTATATATTTTATGTTATTTTAATCTATGATATAGTTTACTCCATAAATATTTTATATAACCATAAATATTTTAAATAGTAAATATATAAGAAAGATTAAAAAAAAACAAAAAAAAATGGAGTCCGGAGGAATTGCCCGGACGGTCAAAATTGGCCAGAATCCGGGCCAAAAAAATTTAAAAAATCTTGCAGAAACAGTGTTTGAATCCTGATTTTGACATTGGAAATGGATTCAGCACCATCAAAAACGTGTAGGACGCCCAAAATATTAAACTTTGATAGTTATAACATGGATTTAGAAAAATTCCTACCGGATTTTCTGAAAATCTTATCGGAATTTTCATGATTTTCAGGACGATTCCTCTGGCTAGTTAGACTACGGCAAAAAAAATTACGAACCTATCATTTACAAAATATCAAAGCATGCAACAGTTTGTTTTTAATTTTACATCTGATTGCATTTTTTCAACTTTCATATTTATTATATATATTTTCTTCGAGCACAAAATTTAATCCTTTTCTACATTTACATGTGTAAAGACACTGAACTCGATTTGAACTTATCCACTTTTTACCCACTAACCATTGATCCACTTAAAAGACGCGGAAATTTTCATTTTTGTTTTTTCTCTTGTATATCAAGATGAGGATCCCACATATATTAGGAGGAATATTTGGAAGTCATTCTTGGTTTATGGAAAAGTTATGGAAATCTACAACCCGCATTAATTGATAATCCTTGACTCGTCGCAGTATTCCGAGAGTGACAACCGAAAGTGAAACGTCGCCGTGTTGAGAAAGAGAGACGGCATGCCAAGAGAGACATCGACGTACCGTATCAAGCGGGATTCAGCGTGAAAGTGAAATATCGCCGTATTAAGCGGGATTCAGCGTGAGAGTGAAGGATGCATTGACAACTCAACTTCACTAGATAATCCTTCACTCGTCGCAGTATTCCGAGAGTGACAACCGAAAGCGAAACGTCGCCGTGTTGAGAAAGAGAGACGGCATGCCAAGAGAGACATCGACGTACCGTATCAAGCGGGATTCAGCGTGAAAGTGAAATATCGCCGTATTAAGCGGGATTCAGCGTGAGAGTGAAGGATGCATTGACAACTCAACTTCACTAGATAATCCTTCACTCGTCGCAGTATTCCGAGAGTGACAACCGAAAGTGAAACGTCGCCGTGTTGAGAAAGAGAGACGGCATGCCAAGAGAGATATCGACGTACCGTATCAAGCGGGATTCAGCGTGAAAGTGAAATATCGCCGTATTAAGCGGGATTCAGCGTGAGAGTGAAGGATGCATTGACAACTCAACTTCACTAGACGCCACCGTGAACAGCTTTAAAATTCGTTCGCAGTTTTCCATGGGAATTAAAACAAAGTCACAAAGAGTCGTGAGGGAAGATGGCATAGGAAGTTTCGTATCCAATATCACGAAAAAGACAGGCACTAACAAAGTCAAGAAAGATCCACAATGCATAACAAAGATTCACAATGAAACTGAAATATGGGCGTATTGACTGGAAGTTCGTTTAATGATGGTTTTGATCTACCGTAAGAGACGCCGAAATTTGTAGTGCAATACGAAGAAAATTATCGGAAATTTCTTGTGCAACATCATGAAAAGGAGAAGATGTTAACACAGGACTTCAATTGGCTAAAAATGGAAAAAGTCGGACATTAGATAGAAAAGGAAATATCGTTAGAGGTCTTCCACACGAAAATCAAAGTCAAGAAGGAAATTTATGAAGCAATTACAATACATAAAGAGAAAGTCAGAACGAAAGTGAAATATCGGCGTATGGAGCGGGAGAGAGAGCGACGTATTGACTGCCGGTATTCTTTTGACGGTGGTTTTAACTTTTGATTACCCCTGAAAGACGCTGAAATTAGCAGTGCACTAGCTATGAAAAATCTTGTTCAACGTCATGAAAAAGGACAAGACATTAACAGACGAAAGATCCATCTCAAATTTGTGATGGAAAGGAGGGACATTAGATAAGAAATAAAATATCGATATGGGCGTAGTAGGCCAGAGAGGTGGACGTATTGACTCCAGCTCTTCTATCGCATCTTTAAATTCACTCCCACTACTGTTCGTCTACCCGTGATAATAAGGAGGTGACGAAAGTCGCTAAAATTTAACAACTCAATCTTGTTCAACATCATGAAAAAGCCTAAAGGACCAGACATTAACAGACGAAAGATCCATCTCAAATTTGTGATGGAAACGAGGGACATTAAATAACAAGGAAATATCGATATGGGCGTATTAGGCAATAGAGGTGGACGTATTGACTCCAGCTCTTCTATTGACTCCAGCATTCCAATTCACTCCCACTACTGTTTGTCTCCCTGTAATAACACGGAGGTGTCTCTAAAATTTAACAACTCACTGGAAATGGCCAATTAGATTGGTGGCGGTGTCAACTCACTTGTACAGGTCTCAAGGAAAAACTAAAAGATATATTCAAGGTAGATAAGAAAAACGTTACGCCTTCCTTATTCAGTCAGTTGTTTTTGTGCCAATCATAAGAAAGCAAAAGGAAGACAAATATGTCTAAGGGTTATGTTATCTTTTAATTTATTATAATGGGTTTGTCCTTTTAATTTAATATATATATATATATATATATTATTTGTTTTTAAATGGTTTAGAAATTTAATATTTCAGGATATGGTTTTTTGGGTTAATTTTAAGTTGGAATACATCATCATCTTGTCCAATATATATCATTTTGATTTGGTGGAAAATTGAGCGGCTGACTTTGTATCAAAGCCTTAACAAGAGCAAAGTAAGCACATTTATCCAAAACCACATAGAAATATATCAAAGCCTTAACTGAAAGACTTCCAAGCACATTTATACAAAAAAAAACCACATATTAATATACATAGAAAATTTTAGAAAACATATCATTAACATATTTTTAAATCATATTACATATCTAAAATAAATAAATTTGTAATTTTATTTTTTGATGTTTTTAAATTTATCAATATCTTCCAATGCCTCTACGCACCTCAGGTAGAGTTTTTGACATGCACCCAAGTCAAATGTAAACTAATGTTTAATTATGTATACTATGCATAATATGGATATTATTATGGTAATTGATGGTGGCCACGTAAGAAATGGCCGAAAGCATGTGAGTTTTTGCACTATAGTCACCATTGTCTGTGATGGGAGGATAGTTGTTAATGGTAATTGGGAATTTCTCTAGGATAAGAGTTCTTTGGGGATGATGATGAGCACAAAGTCTTTTTTATTTGGTTTGTTGTCTCTCAAGCCAATTGTTGATATGGGTTAGGGTTTATTGGTGTCTTGACACTTCATTATGGCACTTAGAGCCAGGAAGAAAGAGTTGGTGAGTGCAAGTGATCAGTCCCTTAATCCAGTATCATATGATATTGAGAATAGCAATCATCTCGTCATCTCATGACATCTAGGTTTGTAGTATTAGTCATGGTAACACTCTCATTTTGATCCCTCATTGATGATGTAATTAATGATGTTAATAATTCTAGAACTGATGTGTATTAATGGAAGTGCTTAGAGACAATATTTCTTTATTTATTTTTCATGAAAATTTCCAATAATTGATCAAATGGGTGTACTAACACATACATTGACTATGAAGCCATGAGTGGAAGCCAAAGAGGGAAATGGGGGTAAGTGTTGCATGTTTAAATTCCCTTAACCATCATTCTATCACTAAGTTTGAAATTTAAAAATATAATATTTTCCAATTTCCAATTCTCCTAAGTCAATTAGTGAGGGTGCTGGTAGTTGAACTATCAACTTTTCATAATTATCAAATGTACTGGGGGATTGTACATAAATCTCAGCTTTAAAAATTGGTACCATAAAAATCAACCATAACACCTATTTTTTAACTTAAAATTGAAACAATTTATAAACATGAATATAATAATTTGTATAATTGCAATATAATCAATAGAACCTCTGTTTCAATTGGACACTAAAAATGCAATATTTTGTAAACTATGGTCCATAAATCATCTCCAATGTAAACAATTGATCCATACTTATGTAGGAACGCAATAAAATACAAAAATACACATAAACACAGAGATGCAGTAAAAATAATATTTCATTTCATTAATATCACATAACTGAAATATGCTTACAAACAGAATGGTAATAAACAAGCTAGGGCACTGGTAGCTTATCTCTAAAAATAGATGTGGCAAATATAAGTATCTGAACTATGTTATAATGAGGCTCGAAGCCTATTTATTATTTAGAAACAATAAAAAAACCTAAACATCCAAAAACCTAACCCTAGGAGATGAAACACCAAACTATGGGCCCCGTTGTCGTAAATTGGTACATCAATTTCTCGGGGTCGTAACTTTGGCATACGATCACTGTTTGACGCACATGATACCTCATTGGAAATATATATCTGAGGATTACAACCGCTAATTGTGTGTTTGAAGTTTTAGACTCATATTTTCTTGGAGGTGGTTTTCCAAAAATAAAACATCGTTTAGGGCCTCAAAACGGCTCCAGAAGTTCAGGACTCGAAAAACTGCCAAAAATAGTAAATTGTGCTACAATTAAGGAAACTGAAAAAATGAAAGAAACAATGGTGGAGGTCTAAGTGGAATAGGCGAGTGGCCACCAATATCCACTTGGATCATTCCTCCCCCCTTAGGAAGTAATGGTCCCCATTGCGTTGAGTTTGTCCTTGAGATGACGAAGCTTCTGCTGAACTTGGTCCCTGGTGAGCCACTTGCCCTGGTGAAGGAGTTGGCATGCTTTGACAACTCGATATAGACATATCCTCTGTTGGCGGGTGTTTTTGATCTTTGTGTCCATAATCCGATCATTTGTGGCTTGTTCCATGCAGTAAGGGTTTAACTCTGTTGGTGTCAGTTGTTCTGCCATGTCGAATGTGTCCAATAGAGGTGGAAAGTAGGGTTCAAGGCAATCAACATTAAACACTGGGTGTAGACGAAGGAATGGTGAAATACTGAGCTCAAATGAATTTCCCCCGATAGCCTTGGTGATGGTTTATGGCCCATATCAGAGCGGGTGAAGCTTGCGGTGGGGTTCAACGAGGTGCTCCTTCTACAAATATAGCCACACTTTGTCGCACACTATGAAGTTGTGTGGCACCTGATGTTGATCATGTCACTGCTTGTACTTAGCATTGGCTCTGTCAAATATTTCATGAACCTGTTGTCGGCTGTGCTGAATGCACTCAATGAAGTTGTTCGCCTTGTCAGCTTCAAACTGGACATGAGTTGAATCGGCCCGACTAGCTGCAAATGGCATGGATACGTCAATGGGACATAGTGGCTGGAATCGCAAGCCCACCTGAAAGGGGTTGTGTTCAGTCAAGTCATGGAGGACACAGTTATAGTTGTTCTATACATATGGGAGGTTCTCATCCCATTTGTGTGGATGCTTTGAGTTGTACATGCGCAAAATGTGTACGATCATCCTATTGATGACCTCTGTCTGGCGATCAATTTGGGGATGGAAAGTTATGGACTTGGTGAGCTTGGTGTCCAACATTGACTAGGTGCTGGACAAAAATGTGTTGAGGAACCTGATATCCCGATCTGAGATGATAGACAGTGGGATTCCAAATTTTACCCACAATTGTTCAAAGAAGAGTTTAGTAGTGGCTTCTACTGTGATATTCTTCTTGCAGGCTGCCATAATGGCCATCTTTGAGAATATGTCAATGACCAAGAAAACACAATCATTGCCATGCTTAATAGAAGGAATGATCGCCATGTAATCCATGGAGATGGATTTCCAAGGTCGACTAGGGGTAGGTAGCGAAGTATAGATGCCTTGCTTCTTGATGGCCGGTTTGGAAATGGCGCAAGAAATGCGGGATATGGTGTACTTCTTAACATCGTGTCGAAGGTTTGGCTAATAGAAATACTTCTGTGGTAGTGCCACTATTTTCTTGACCTCGAAATTCCCAACGACCCGACTATAGCGTGCTTCCAAAATCATCTTGGCACGCTCGGTTGAAGGAACACAAAGGTGTCCTAGGCGAACTAACAGTGCATCCTGGAGGTGAAAATTTGGAACTTGGTTACCCTCCAAGAGTGTCTTGTATGTGTGGCCGAATTCTGGATTGCTCTTGTAGAGAAGCGGTCAATCATAAGTCTCATGCCCACAAGAGTTGGTCATGGTGGTTAAAGCCACGACCAGTGGTCGACTAAGGCAGTCTGCAACATTATTGGTGTTGCCCTTGTTTTACTTGATATTCAAATGAAACTGTGGCAGATATGTGGAACACTTCTGATGGTGATCATTCTGCAACTTCCCTTGTGTCTGTATGAACTACAGGGGTCGGTGGTTTTTGTGGATGACCGTTTCCTTCCCTAAAATTTAATGCTTCCATTGTCGGCAAGCCTGCACAATGGAATACATCTCTTTGTCATAAGTGGGATACTTTTGGACTGTGTCAGATAGTGTCTAACTATGATATGCCACTGAATTCCCCTATTGAGTAAGAATTTCCCCAATAGCATATTCAGAGGAATCTGTCTTGATCTCAAATGGTTATTTCAAGTTTGATAATGTGAGAACTAGGCAGAGCAGAGGTAATGTTTCATTTATATGAATGGCTTATGTTGATATTCAAACCAAAATAAATTTCTTTCACTCCTCCCTTGGTGATTGGACTCACAGGCCAAGTGATATGAGAGAATCCCAACACGAACTTGCGGTAGAAATCAACAAGACCCAGAAATCTGCGGAGCTCTGTTAGAGTGGTTGGGGATGGCCAATACTGAATGACTTGGATCTTGGTTGGATCCACATGAACCCCCCACTCATCAATAATGTATCCCAGATACTGAACCTGGGTCATGCCAAAAGTTCACTATTCCAAATTGGCACACAACTTGTGTTGCCGTAATGTTTGGAGGACCTGTCAGATGTGGTGGAGGTACTCTTCCAAATTCTAGCTGAAGATTAGGATGTCATCCAAGTACACTACTACAAATGAGTTGTTGAATGGCCACAGGATGTCTTCCATCAACCTCATGAAGGTTGCAAGAGAATTCATCAAACTGAAAGGCATGACCATCCATTCGAACAAACCCTCCTTGGCTTTGAAGGACATCTTCCATGCATCAGAGGGTTCGATTGGTACCTGGTGATACCCGAACTTCAAGTTGATCTTGCTGAAATATTTTCCCCGCTTGATTTGGTCCAGAAGGTCATCAATCCGTGGGATTGAGCACCTATTCTAGACAGTGATCTTGTTCAACAAACGATATTCAATACAGAGTCTCCAAGTCCCATCCTTCTTATGCACCAACATGGTCGAGCTCCCACAGGGCGATGAACTCAACCAGATGTGACCTTTCTGCATCATCTCTTGAATTTTCCTCTTGATTTCATCATTCTCCAGAACAGAGCGCCGATAGATTGGTCCATTGGGAAGAAGCACACCTGGGGTCAGATTGATGGGGTGCTTGACCTAATAATGAAGAGGCACCCCTGTGGGTGAGGTGAATATTTCCTCGTACTCCTCCACTACCTTGTCCATTTGTTGTTGTCGTGCAGAGGGGCCCTGTCTAGAGGTCATGGAAATAGTATTCTTCTTTCCCTGAGGGCGGATCATCAGGAAAATAAATTTCCTGGTTTTGGAAATGAGCTTACTGAATTGTTTTGTAGTAACCAAAGAGATGGCAACAGGTGGTGCTACCTCTGGTATCCTATACAACTTATTTCCCAAAGTGACAATAACAATGTGAGGCCAAGACTCATACACAACATGTCGCTTTCACAAGTATGGTTGGCATAATAATACACCACAAACATCAAGAGGGGAAATGTCACATAATACCTCATCCATGAAGGCCTTGATGTTGTAGGGAAGGCGACACTGCTGGCTGACACGGAGATCCTGTCCTTGGTGAAGCCACCCAATGGTGTACAATTGTGAGTGTGTTGTGGTTGGAAATCCCATCTGCTTCACGACCTCTATTGAACTAAGGTTCTTTTGGCTCCCACTGTCGACAATGAGCTATAGAAGGGAACCCTTTACCCACATATGGGAATGGAAGATGCGCTCGTGCTCCTCTAGATCTTCCAGTTCCTCCTTCTCGATATTCGTGGTGGAAACGGTGCCGTTGGGCTCCATGTTCATAATTTTCTTCCATTTTTTAGTTTATGGATGTTTAGTGATCAAATTCCCTCTTTCAGGTTTATTTGGTAGTGGTCCATGGTAAAACATTTATGTTTTCAAATAAATTCTCAATAAATTTTGTTCATTGAATGTTGTCATGTCATTCATCATCAATCTAGGGTCATAGATCAGTCAACATACCCTCATCTAGGTCATGGTCTAGGCTTCTTTTGTTTCACCATCATAATGTCCAAATGATGTCATGAAAGAAAGGAAAATAAATGGTCATTGTCATTAGTTAAATCACCTTCATTTGGAGTTAGAAAACACAGGAAAATAAAGCAAAGGCAACTTGTCCTTTCTCAAGAAGTATGTTACATGGTCAAAGTTTTTCAAAAATATTTTTTTCTCAAAAGTGCTTATGATTTCACTAAAGACAAAAATAAAGGTTTGTGATTTATAAAGGGAAATGAAGCTTTTTGAGTTCATTTCATCCTTTTGTTTTGAAAATATTTTCTCTCTCATACTTAAAACTCTCCACAGCCATTAAATATCAAAGAAAAACCAGCAAGAAACCGATCCAAACTTCCGTTGGCTATGCTTATGCTCCTCGCTATGCTTCTAGGGAAGTTTGCTACGCTTCTTGAAGTTCACTACGTTTTTTCCTTTTAAGCTCCCAAAACCATTAGAAGGGTTAGTTCAAAATCTCTCAAGGTTTAGATGTTTCCAAGTCTGTAAGTGAACATCCCTTACCTCTCCTTCAAGTGAATTTCTTTAGCAAAGGGTGGATTCCCTCTTCTAGGGTTTTCAACTACGTTTTTGGTTTCAGTGATGTTTGTTTGCTTTAGTTAGAAAACCCTTAGTTTCATCATCCAATAACCTTCAAACATAGCTCATATACCTTACCATATCACTACATATCATTCATACATCTCATAACCCCCATTTTCACTCAAACCCTAGTTCTCACTATGTTTTTGTAGAGAAACTAGGTCAACTTTGTGCTTTAAACATTTTTCCACCTTTCACATACCCATTTCCAAAATTTTCACTTCAATTATGTTTCTAACTCACCATCCTACTTCCCCAAATTTTTAGGGATTTTTCCCTAACTCCATTCCATCTCATTTATGTCCCTAAATCCACTATATCATCATCCCCTATTTTCCTAATTTTCACCTTCCCTTTCCTTCACAACAAACTAGGGTTTTATTTTTCTGATAAACATCATGGAAGATGAGAAGAGAAAGACCAATAAGGGAGATCATCATTCTAGGTTTGATCCATCCAATTTGGAAGAGATCAATTCTTCTACCTATGTCAATAAATCCTTTGAAGACAATGGTTGTTTAATATTCCAATTCACTCCCACTACTGTTTGTCTCGCCATCTCATGACATCTAGGGTTTTAGTATTAGTCATGGTAACGCTCTCATTTTGATTCCCCATTGATGATATAACTAATGATGTTAATAATTCTAGAACTGATGTGTATAAATGGAAGTGCTTAGAGACAATATTTCTTTATTTTTTTTTCATGAAAATTGCCAACAATTGATCAAATGGGTGTAACACCTACATTGACTATGAAGCCATGAGTGGAAGCCAAAGAGGGCAATGGGGATAAGTGTTGCATGTTTAAATTCCATTAACCATCATTCTATCACTAAGTTTGAAATTTAAAAATACAATATTTTCCAATTTCCAATTCTCCTAAGTCAATTAGTGAGGGTGTTGGTAGTTGAAATATCAACTTTTCATAATTATCGAATGTACTGGGGGATTGTACATAAATCTTAGCTTTAACAATTGATACCATAAAAATCAACCATAACACCTATTTTTTAACTTAAAATTGAAACAATTTAAAAACATGAATATGATCATTTGTATAATTGCAATATAATCAATAGAACCTCATTTTCAATTGGGCATTAAAATTTGCAATATTTTGTAAACTATGGTCTAGAAAATCATCTCCAATGTAATCAATTGATCTAGACTTATGTAGGAACGCAATAAAATACAAAATTACACATAAATGCAGAGATGCAGAAGAAATAAGATTTCATTTCATTAATATCACATAACTGAAATATGCTTACAAACATAATGGAAATAAACTAGCTAGGGTGCTCGTAGCTTATCTCTGAGAAGAGATGTGGTGGCTATAGGTATCTGAACCGTGTTACAATGAGGCTCGAAGGCCTATTTATTATTGAGAAACAATAGAAAAACCTAAACATCTAAAAACCTAACCCTAGGAGATGAAACACCAAACTATGGACCCCATTGGGGTAAATTGGTACATCAATTTCTCGGGGTCGTAACTCTGGCATACGATCATTGTTTGACACACATGATACCTCATTAGAAATATATATCCGAGGACTACAACCGCTAATCGCGAGTGTCAATTTTTAGACTCACATTTTCTTGGAGGTGGTTTTCCAAAAGAAAACATCATTTAGGGCCTCAAAATGGCTTCAGAAGTTCAGGACCCGAAAAATTTCCTAAAATAGTAAATTGTGCTACAATTAAGGAAACTAAAAAAATGAAAGAAACAATGGTGAAGGTCTAAGTGGAAAAGGCGAGTGGCCACCAATATCCACCTGGATCATTCCTCCCCCCTTAGGAAGCAATGGTCCCCATTGCGTTGAGTTCCTCCTTGAGATGAGGAAACTTTTGCTGAACTTGCTCCCTGGTGAGCCACTTGCCTTGGTGAAGGATTTGCCATGCTTTGAAAACTCGATATAGCAGGATCCTTTGTTGGCGGGTGTTATTGATTTGTGTGTCCATTATCTGATCATTTGTGGCTTGTTTTATGCAGTATGGGTTTAACTCTGTTGGTGTGAGTTGTTCTGCCATGTCGAATGTGTCCAATAGAGGTGGAAAGTAGGGTTCAAGGTGGTCCACATTAAACACTGGGTGCAGACCAAGGAATGGTGGAATACTGAGCTCAAATACATTTTCCTCGACAACCTTGGTGATGGTGTATAGCCCATATCGGAGTGAGTGAAGCTTGTTGTAGGGTCCAACGAGGCATTCCTTCTACAAATATAGCCACACTTTGTTGCCCACTTGGAAGTTGTGTGGCACCTAATGCTGATCATGTCACTGTTTTTACTTAGCATTGGCTATGTCCAATATGTCATGAACCTGTTGTTGAATGTGCTGAATGTGCTCAATGCATTTGTTCGCCTTGTCAATTTCAAATTGGAAATGAGCTGAATCAGCCCGAGTAGCTGCAAATGGCATGGCTACATCAATGGGACATAGTGGCTGGAATCGCAAGCCCACCTGAAAGTGTTTGTGGCTAGTCGAGTTGTGGAGGGCTCGGTTATAGTTGTGTTATACATAGGAGAGGTTCTCATCCCATGTGCGTGGATGCTTTGAGTTGTACATGCGCAGAATGTGTACGATCATCCTATTGATGACCTGTATCCAGCGATCAGTTTGGGGATGGAAAGTTATGGACTTGGTGAGCTTGGTGCCCAGAATTGATTAGAGGCTGGACCAAAATTTGTTGAGGAACCTGCTATCCCGATCTGAGATGATAGATGGTGGGATTCCAAAGTTTACCCACACTCATTCAAAGAAGAGTTTAGCAGTGGCTTCTGTTGTGATATTCTTCTTGCAAGGTGCCATAATGACCATCTTCGAGAATATGTCGATGACCAAGAAAATATAATCGTTGCCATGCTTAATAGAAGGAAGGACCGCCATGTAATCCATGGAGATGGATTCCTAGGGTCGTCTAGGGGTAGGCAGCGAAGTATAGAGGCCTTGCTTCTTGATGGCTGGTTTGGCAATGGCACAAGCAATGCGGGATATGGTGTACTTCTCAACATTGTGTTAAAGGTTCGACTAATAGAGATAATTCTGTGGTACTGCCATTATTTTCTTGACCCAGAAATTCCCAACAACCCGACTGTAGTGCACTTCCCAAATCATCTTGGCACACTCAGTTGAAGGAACACAAAGGTGTCCCAGGTGACATAACAGTGCATCCTAGAGGTGAAAATTTGGAATTTGGTTACCCTCCATGAGTGTCTTGTATGTGTGGCCAAGTTTTGGATTTCTCTTGTAGAGAAGCATCCAATCATAAGTCTTGTGCCCACAAGAGTTGATAACGTCATGATTGGTGGTCGACTGAGGAAGTCTGCAACATTATTGGTGTTTCCCTTGTTATACTTGATGTTCAAATGAAACTCTTGCAGATATGTGGAACACTTCTGATGGTGATCGTTCTGTAACTTCCCTTGTGTCTGTATGAACTGCAGGGGTCAGTGGTTGGTGCGGACGACTATTTCCTTCTCTAAAATTTAATGCTTCCATTGTTGGCAAGCCTGCATAATGGAATACATATCTTTGTCATAAGTGGGATACTTCTGGACTGTGTCGGATAGTGTCTCACTGTGATATGCCACTAAATGCCCCTGTTGAGTAATAACTGTCCCAATAGCATAGCTAGAGGAATCTATCTTGATCTCAAATGGTTGTTGCAAGTCTAGTAATGTGAGAACTAGGTAGATCAGAGGCGATGTTTCATTTATATGAACACCTTATGTTGATATTCAGACCAAAATAAATTTTCTTTTGCTCCTCCCTTGGTGACTAGACTCAGGGGCCAAGTGATATGAGAGAATCCCAACACAAACCTGCGGTAGAAATCAACAAGACCCAAAAATCTGTGGAGCTCTGTTAGAGTGGTCGGGGTTGGCCAATCCCAAATGACTTGGATCTTGGTTGGATCGACATGCACCCCCACTCATCAATAATGTATCCTAGACACTAAACCTGGGTCATGCCAAAAGTGCACTACTCCAAATTGGCACACAACTTGTGTTTCCGTAGTGTTTGGAGGACCTGTCGGATGTGGTGGAGGTACTCTTCCAAATTATGGCTGAAGACCAGGATGTCATCCAAGTAAAATACTAAAAATGTGTTGGTGAATGGCCGCAAGATGTTGTCCATCAACCTCATGAAGGTTGCAGGAGAATTTGTCAACCCAAAAGGCATGACCAAACATTCGAACAAGCCCTCCTTGGCTTTGAAGGAAATCTTCCACACATGAGAGGGTTCGATTGGTACCCCGTGATACCCAGACTTCAAGTCGATCTTGCTGAAATATTTTCCATACTTGAGTTGGTCCAGAAGGTCATAAATCCATGGGATTGAGTACCTATTCCAGACAGTGATCTTGTTCAAAGAAAAATATTCAATACAAAGTCTCCAAGTCCCATCCTTCTTATGCACCAACATGGTCGGGCTCCCACAGGGTGATGAACTCATCCAGATGTGACCTTTCTGCATCAGCTCTTGAATTTTCCTCTTGATTTCATCGTTCTCCAGAACAGAGCGCCGATAGATTGGTCCATTGGGAAGAAGCACACGTGGGGTCAGATTGATGGGGTGCTTGACCTAATAATGAAGAGGCACCCCTGTGGGTGAGGTGAATATTTCCTCGTACTCCTCCACTACCTTGTCCATTTGTTGTTGTCGTGTAGAGGGGCCCTGTCTGGAGGTCGTGGAAATAGTATTCTTCTTTCCCTAAGGGCGGATCATCAGGAAAATAAATTTCCTGGTTTTGGAAATGAGCTTACTGAATTGTTTTGCAGTAACCAAAGAGATGGCAACAGGTGGTGCTACCTCTGGTATCCTATACAACTTATTTCCCAAAGTAACAATAACAATGTGAGGCCAAGACTCATACACAACATGTCACTTTCACAAGTATGGTTGGCATAATAATACATCACAAACATCAAGAGGGGAAATGTTACATAATACCTCATCCATGAAGGCCTTGATGTTGTAGGGAAGGCAACACTGTTGGCTGACACGGAGATCCTGTCCTTGGTGAAGCCACCCAATGGTGTACAATTGTGAGTGTGTTGTGGTTGGAAATCCCATCTGCTTCACGACCTCTATTGAACTAAGGTTCTTTTGGCTCCCACTGTCGACAATGAGCTATAGAAGGGAACCCTTTACCCACATATGGGAATGGAATATGTGCTCGTGCTCCTCTAGATCTTCCAGTTCCTCCTTCTCGATATTCGTGGTGGAAACGGTGCCGTTGGGCTCCATGTTCATAATTTTCTTCCCTTTTTTAGTTTATGGATGTTTAGTGATCAAATTCCCTCTTTCAGGTTTATTTGGTAGTGGTCCATGGTAAAACATTTATGTTTTCAAATAAATTCTCAATAAATTTTGTTCACTGAATGTTGTCATGTCATTCATCATCAATCTAGGGTCATAGATCAGTCAACATACCCTCATCTAGGTCATGGTCTAGGCTTCTTTTGTTTCACCATCATAATGTCCAAATGATGTCATGAAAGAAAGGAAAATAAATGGTCATTGTCATTAGTTAAATCACCTTCATTTGGAGTTAGAAAACACAGGAAAATAAAGCAAAGGCAACTTGTCCTTTCTCAAGAAGTATGTTACATGGTCAAATTTTTTCAAAAATATTTTTTTCTCAAAAGTGCTTATGATTTCACTAAAGACAAAAATAAAGGTTTGTGATTTATAAAAGGAAATGAAGCTTTTTGAGTTCATTTCATCCTTTTGTTTTGAAAATATTTCCTCTCTCATACTTAAAACTCTCCATAGCCATTAAATATCAAAGAAAAACCAGCAAGAAACCGATCCAAACTTTCGTTGGCTATGCTTATGCTCCTCGCTATGCTTCTAGGGAAGTTTGCTACGCTTCTTGAAGTTCACTACGTCTTTTCCTTTTAAGCTCCCAAAACCATTAGAAGGGTTAGTTCAAAATCTCTCAAGGTTTAGAGGTTTCCAAGTCTGTAAGTGAACATCCCTTACCTCTCCTTCAAGTGAATTTCTTCAGCAAAGGGTAGATTCCCTCTTCTAGGGTTTTCAACTATGTTTTTGGTTTCAGTGATGTTTGGTTGCTTTAGTTAGAAAACCCTTAGTTTCATCATCCAATAACCTTCACACATAGCTCATATACCTTACCATATCACTACATATCATTCATACATCTCATAACCCCCATTTTCACTCAAACCCTAGCTCTCACTATGTTTTTGTAGAGAAATTAGGTAAATTTTGTGCTTTAAACATTTTTCCACCTTTCACATACCCATTTCCAAAATTTTCACTTCAATTATGTTTCTAACTCACCATCCTACTTCCCCAAATTTTTAGGGATTTTTCCCTAACTCCATTCCATCTCATTTATGTCCCTAAATCCACTATATCATCATCCCCTATTTTCCTAATTTTCACCTTCCCTTTCCTTCACAACAAACTAGGGTTTTATTTTTCTGATAAACATCATGGAAGATGAGAAGAGAAAGACCAATAAGGGAGATCATCATTCTAGGTTTGATCCATCCAATTTGCAAGAGATCAATGCTTCTACCTATGTCAATAAATCCTTTGAAGACAATGGTTGTTTAATATTTTGTGAAAGAGTTAAAGAGGTAGGTTGTCATGTTCAATTGACAAGCCTTTTTTCCACTAGCTTTAGGAGAGATAAGGCTAACATAACAGGCATTGAATTCACTATATTAGCATATGCTATAACTTCAGCAACAGGTTTCCCTAACCATGGATAAATATGGTTCAAAGGGATGGACTTAGACATTGAGAACTATAAAATGCTCTTAAAACCACATCGCAAAGATGCTCTTGAACACATCTTTCCTTTTAGGCATTTACTTGAAAAGTATGCCCCATTGATGAAGCTGATCATGCAATATTTTAGATGTGAAGGGAGGTTCTCAATATTGTACCAGTACCACATAAGGCTATTGAGGCATTTCACTGCCACCAAGCCACTCAATTTTCCTCATTATCTCTTTAGGATTTTGGTCAAAATGACTGAAAAAGTACAAAGTAAAGGCAATGATCACCACACTAATTTGTTCCACCATGGTTTGGCCAAGGTTATATTTTTCCATCAGCTCTCAGAAATCAATATGTCTTGGGAAACATTCATGAAGACAATTGCTTCTATGCCCAATACTAGGCCACCCATCATTCAGAGCATACCATCAGCATCAACAAAGCCAAAGGAGGTTGACACTTCTAGACAAGCAGAGGTTCCAAAGACACTAAGGGCTGAAGTCACTCAGACTTATGAGAAGAGTAAAATGATGGTGCTTTCTTCTATGATCATCAAAGGTGTGCTTTCACCTAAACCTACGACTGAGCAAAGATAAACCATGGAGCAACCACCTATGCATGAGAGTGAGTCACCATTGCAACAGCATGAGGAGCAAAGACTTTGGAGGTTCACATGGCAGAGCAGGTGGAAGACAAATCAACTGAGGAGATAATCAAAGAAAAATATGGAGAGATAGCAAATCTCAAGGACAACCTCTGAAGGGAAAATTTCATGATAACCTTCCTACAACAAGAAAGCATGTAGTTGAAGGTGAAACATCTGCTCCAAAGAAAACCAAAGGAATATCTTGAGGTATGCAAAGGTAAGGGAAAATTAGTGGTAGATGTTGATCAGTTGGAAGACAAGGAGGCTTAAATAAAGCCAAGAAGGCCAAGAACAAGAGGAATAACTGGGCAAAAAGATCAAGAAACAAAATCATCTCCTCTATTAGGTCAGAAAAGCTTTGATGATTTGATCATTGCTGAAATAGAGAAAGACAAAGAGTTCTGGCTTGATAGGGTGAACGAGAATCTTCAGAAGCTTTTGAAGAAGATAGAAAGAAACAATAACCTTCAGAGGCACATGGAGAGACACTACTTCACCATGAACCAAATTTACAAAATCAGGGTTAAAAATTTGAAGAAAAAGCTTAAAGAAACCCTAATTGAGATAAAGGATAAAAGCAACTTGGATTTTAAAGATGAGGCATCCCTAGCTATCTAGATCATCATTAAAGGATGTTCTGGACCAAAATTCAACAAGTTTTGAGAAATTTTGTCATTTTTTTAGATTTTTGGCAAATTCTGGAAATTTCACCCTTGCAGAAGTGTCAGGTGGCCACGCAACGCTTTTCCTCAGAGGGTCCAACGAATTTTTTCTATACATGGTTGGTTTTCTTTTGAAGTGTCCATTCCAAATATGGTCTTGGTTTTTCATGACACCTCCCAGTTTTGAAGAAAAACTCAAAATACACCCTATTTTTCATGTTTCTGCCACTGATTTTCACTGCTCGGAATGCTTCTGGAGTAATATTGGAAAAATGAAGTTTTGAAGGCCTTACAGGAGGTATTTTCTCAATTTTAAGGTTGGGTTGGATAGAGGACATACAGGGTTATTTCTCCCAATATTCAAATCAATAATAAGATGCCTTAAAGCCACCTAAAAATGTCCTCCAAGGCATGCGATGCTTCTGTGTGACACACAACACTTTTGTCTTGGATGATTTATGGACATGTGTCAATGAAAAATGATAAAAATATCAAGGTTAAAACTGTCCCATGAGATATTTTGTAGATAAGGAAGTCTATTTATACCCCTCATGTTTGAGGAATCTTGTAATTACTCATGGAGACAAAGACTCCTAGATATTAGCTAAATTTGGGGGGACTGTTTCTAACTTCCCTAAATTCTAGGTAATGAATCATTAGGTGCATTTATGATGTATTTTGGATCAGGTTTCGACCCAATGAGGTGGAATATTCTCTATTTTCTATATGTAGTCCAACTCAAGTCATTTTAGAGGTTCGATAGTTGATAATGCTTGGTGGAGCTTATGTACATCTTTTTATAGTGAAATCAAATACATGTTGCAACTATAATTTTAGGACTCCAATGGTATGCTTATTGGCATTTTTTTTTCTTAGTAACACCATCAAGTTGAATGTTTATGCTTCAATGAAATCACATGTATACTTCTATATGATAAATATTATGAGTCTATAAACAAAATTCTTATTTTTTGTGCTATGTTTTATAAGATTTTCATAAATTGGTTCTACTTCCTATGATGAATGAACTCATGTAATATGCTCATTCTGACTCTCCCTTTTCAAACCCTATACCACAATGACAATCTAAGTATGTTTCTAAGTATACCTATATGGTATCATCTTCATCTCTACAGTTGTTCATTTGAAATCAAACCTAAAACCTAGACATAGTTCCTTGAATGACATTCCTATCCAGGAAAATTCTGTTGAGATTGCAAAAAGATGATGAGCTTAGTGGAAAGAAGTCGCCTTCACTAAGTGGGCCCGCAGGCTATTTTTGGCGCAAAGTCTATTTTTAGACATACGGATCATGTTCTATGAGTTGCAGGTTGCTATTTGTGGATGGTTGGTAAAGTCGGAAAAAATAGATGGACTTCTATTTTTAGACATATTGGGCGGAATCTATTTTTAGATTGCCAGTCTAAAAATAGATATGTCAAATATTATTAGCTCTTAATAATATTTGAACTATAAACATTATCTTATTCTCTTGGAGCACTTCAGTTAAGTGCACAGATGTGGCACTGGAGCTAACAGAAGGAATTACACTATTCCTGAGGGTCAAGTGGAGCTATTGCATGGATAATTCTATTAGAACTCATGTGACAGAGTTTGGTGGAGTTGATTGAGGAGTTAATGGAGTTGTGTTCAGTTTAACTAATCTAAACATAGTTGAGCTATTTGTATCTAATTTAACTGATTGATACAATTAGTGAGAGTGGTGTGAATTAATTATTAATTAATTCACTAATTATAAACTCATTAATCAACTAAAGAATACATCAGTTAACTTCAGTGCATGGACAGTTTTAGTGGAGACCAATGCAGAGATAGGTGAAAGAGCAGGTTAACTATTAGTTGTGACTATACTGTTGCATATTTGCAACAACCAGTGATTGGAGAAGCCCATGAGGATTGCGCAGTACAAGCCAGGTGGTTCAAGTTATTTAATGAGCCATCCTACAACATTGGTTACACAATAGAGGCTGGCTGTCAGGTGGCAGAGATTGGAGCATGTGTTTTGCTAGATCTAGCTTGATTAGTGTGTAGCAATTGAAGGTTGTGCTGAGAGCTTGTGAGGAGCTTTGTACAATGATTGTTACATGATCTCTATGACATATAATATACAGATAGTTGGGGGTTTTCAGCTTTAAGCTTTCCCATGAAATACTGTGTTCATATGTGTGATTGTTTATGGTTTTAATGTGCGCATGCGATTATTTTTATTTCCGCAATTAATGATCAATGGTAGAAGAGATTCTGTATTGTGCATGAAGTTAAAATAGTGTGTGATCAGGAGAATCTCGGTGAATAATATATCAGTTATTCAAATTTCTACATGGTATTAGAGTGATATTGATCATTGGAGCAATTGCAAAAAATTGAAGCGGTTGAGTTTTGTGCTGGTGGAATTCGAATTTGCAGTAGTGTTTTCTTGGTGTCGAAGTTGAGATGTATTTCAACGGATTGCGATTGGAGTATGCCCTTGAGGGCAGCTCGAATTATATTGCATGGAAGGACAGGATGGAGGCGGTGCTGGATGACAATGGGTTGAAGGAGTTCATAGATGCAGAAATTCCAAAACCTACTTCTAGCGATGCTACCGTACTTGACGCATGGCAAAAGAAGATAGCAAAGTGTCGAAGGATTCTGTTGGAAGGTGTGAAGGATCACATAGTGTCCAACCTTCATGGTAAGGCTTCTCCATTCTTGATGTGGAAATCTTTGACAGATTTATTTCAAAGCAAGAGCGACCAGAGGAAGTTGGCGCTCAAGGATAAACTTAGAAACATAAAAATGGAGAAAGGCGACAGTATGCCCAAGTACCTCATGAAGTTCATCCAATGCAAGGATGAGCTGGGAAGTGTGGGGGTTACTTTTGATGATAAGGAATTGGTGAGCTTGGCTCTCCTTGGGCTTCTGAAGAGTTGGCATTCCTACCAGGACTCTATCAATGGTCGGGATAAATTGCCAGGATGGGAGTGACTTTGGTTGGATCTTGTGCAAGAGGAGATAAGGCAAAGTACCAGGGACGGATCTTCATCAAAGAAATCTGATGAAGAGAATTGTTCTTTGGCTACCAAAGAAAAGAAGGGGAAGTGCAAGAAGAATTCTTCTCAATCCTATAAGCAAAGGCAAGAAGCAGGACATGTCCAAGGTGAAGTGCTTTCACTGTCACCAACACGGACATTACGCCACTAATTGTCCACATAAGAAGAAAAATAAGCAGGCTGCTGGATCTGCAGCTGGAGAGGCCTTAGCCTCATAGTTTGAGCTAGATTTTTCACTGATCGCATGCTGGTCTCAAGTGTGACAGGTTCAGTGTGGTTTCTTGATAGTGGTGCGTCTTTTCACATGACAGGAGATCGAGATTTGTTTACTGATCTGGATGAGAAAGATCTTGGAGTGCACATCGAGATGGGCGATGATGGTAGATACAGTGCGACCGATATCGGTACCATTTCCTTTGAGAGGGGTCTGGTAAACCCTTCGTATTGAAGGAAGTGATGCATGTTCCAGGATTGAAGAAGAATCTGATCTCTGTGGAAATGTTAGAAGACAAGGGGTATGATGTTGTCTTTAGTGAGAAAGGCTTTCTGTACGGTAAGGCAGCTAAATTGAGACCGGGAGGATAGGGGGGGTTCGAAGATGAAACCTTTATCAATTGTAGGTAGATGGCTACGCAGCAATGGCAGGCAAGGCAGAAGGACTGGTGAGCTGGGATGATGGCGAGTTGTGGCACCGGAGATTGGGCCACCTTCACCATGGAGCTTTGAATATACTGCAGCAGATTTCTATTGGACTTCCCAAAGGTACACTTGCACAGTCAAATCAGTGCAAGGGATGTACCTTGGGAAAATTTGTGAAAGCCACCTTTCATGAGAAGGATAGTCGCGCCACGACGATCCTTGAGAGAATTCACACAGACGTGTGTGGACCTTTCTCAGTAGCTTCGATAGCAAAGCACAGGTACTATGTGATATTTGTTGATGATTTTTCTCGGAAGTGCTGGATATTCTTCATGCAGAAGAAGAGTGAGACATACTCAAAGTTCTGTGAGTTCAAGGAACTAGTTGAGAAAGAATCGGGGAAGCAGGTGAAGGCTCTTAGGAGCGACAATGGTGGTGAATTCATCTCTGGAAAATTCAAGGACTTTTGCAATGCAGAAGGAATTTGAAGAGAGCTCATAGCACCTCATAGCCCACAGCAAAATGAGGTTGCTGAGCAGAAGAACAGAACGATTGTGGGTGTTGCACGGGTGATGTTGCATGATCAGGGCCTTCCCATACACTTGTGGGCTGAGGCATGCAATACTGCAGTATATGTGCAAAACCGTTGTCCTCACAGGATACTTGGCATGAGTACACCCGAGGAGGCATTTTCTGGTAAGAAACTTTGATATTTTCCATTTGAGGATTTTGGTTCACTGTTTACATTCATGTGACGAAGGATGCCAGGAAGAAGCTGGAGCCGAATGCGGAGGTTGGGATATTTGTGGGGTACACTTATACACCCCCCAACTATCGTGTGTATTTTCCAGACAGTCGCAAGACTGTTGTGCGACGGGATATCAAATTTCATGAGGAGAAAGCCATGAAGTGTTCACTTGAGAGGGAGCCACAATTGCATGCAGATGAGGAGCTATTAGTTCCTAAGGATGAGTCTCAGGATGTGGATTAGCCACAAGATGAGGTTCATGGAGTGGAAGAGACCACTCAAGCAGTGCCAACCATCAGAGGGCGGAAGCGCACTACAGAAGCTGAGCGACTGGCTCAAGATGCAGAGAAGGTTGTAGGAGCACCTACATCACAGTGCAGACAAAGACAGTCACCTGACCAGTATACTAGATACATGGCTCTTATGAGTAAGTGTATCGTGACAGAGCCATCCTCTTTCGAGGAAGATATGGAGGATCCCGCATGGGTAGATGCCATGGTGGAAGAGTATGATTCGATTATCAGAAACAGTGCATGGGAGATTGTCCCAAGGTCGGAAGGGAAATTAGTAGTGGGTTTGAGATGGATCTACAAAGTGAAGCAAGCAGCTGACGGGAGTGTGAATAAGTACAAGTCAAGATTTGTTGCCCAAGGCTTTTCACAGATTGAGGGGATCGATTATGAGGAAACCTTTGCACCTGTCACAAGGTACTCTTCCATATGGATGATTCTTGCTCTCTTAGCGCAGATGGGGTGGCACATTCATTAGATGGATGTGAAGACTGCGTTCCTCAACAAAATCATTGAGGAGGAGGTGTACATAGAGCAGCCCGAAGGTTTCAAGATCTTCAGCAGCGAGTCGCATGTGTGCAGGCTCAAGAGAGTGTTGTATGGGTTGAAACAAGCACCTCGTGCTTGGTACACATGGATAGACAGTTATTTCACCGGACTTTAATTCTCCAAGAGTGAGGTGGATCTGAACCTATACCAGATTGTGGTGGAGGGTGTTGTCGACAATTGTACTTTATGTAGATGATTTGATTTTGACAGGTGATGAACCGTTGATACACTCATGCAAGTTGGATCCGATCTTAAAGGAGTTTGAGATGAAGACTACCTTTCATTAATTCCTCGGGATTGGAAATTTGATAGCTTAAATGATGGACCTGCTTTTTTCTCAGCCAAAGTATGCCCTGGGAGATATATGAGAAGTTCAACATGCATGGCTGCAAGCCTGTTGATACTTCTCTTCCTGGTGGATGGAGGAAGGAGGATGCTACTTCGGCGGAGGTAGTGGATGCCACTGTTTATCAACAGTTGGTGGGGTCGCTTATGTATCTGGTCAATACACGACCCGACATATGCTATGCTATTAACCATCTTTCACAAGCTATGGTTAAGCCTACCAAGCTCTTCTGGAAGGCAGGAAAGCATGTATTGAGATATCTCAGAGGCACATCGGGATATGGATTATGGTACAAACAGTCGAATGAGGTGAAGCTATGTGGCTTCACGGATGCAGATTGGGCAGGGAGCCCAACGGACAGAAAGAGCACATCTGGAGGGATTTTAGTATATCGGGTCGACAGCCTTCTTGGTACAAAAAGAAGCGTAGACCGTGGCACTCGCCCAAATAGAGGTCGAGTATATGGCACAATTTTGTCAAAGATAGGCTATATGGATGAGGAAGATCCCGCTCAAAGTTGTTCAGCTCACACTTCAGATCCCATCGTGATTTATCAGATAATAAGAGTTGCATTAAACTCGGCTAATCCAGTAGATTTCGCGATAGATCAAAACACGCTGACATTGCATCATCACATCGTAGATCTCGTTTCCTCTAGATCAGCGTTATTAAACTACATTCTACACAAGCAGATCGTGGAGCTACCGAGACCATGAAGGTACTCACAGAGCAGGTAATCTAATACCATGAGTGGGCAGATAGGGGTGGTGATAATCCTTATCTTGTTGAGAGGGATTTTTGAGATTGCAACAAGATGACGAGCTTAGTGGAAAGAAGTCGCCTTCACTAAGTGGGCCCGCAGGCTATTTTTGGCGCAAAGTCTATTTTTAGACATGTCGATCATATTCTATGAGTTGCAGGATGCTATTTGTGGATGGTTGGTCAAGTTGGAAAAATAGATGGACTTATTTTTAGACATATTGGGCGGAATCTATTTTTAGATTGCCAGTCTAAAAATAGATATGTCGAATATTATTAGCTCTTAATAATATTTGGACTATAAACATTATCTTATTCTCTTAGAGCACTTCAGTTAAGTGCACAGATGTGGCATAGATACTGCATGTATGAATTATGCTATTCCCTAGGTTAAGTGGAGCTTTGGCTGCATTTATTGGTCATTAGAACTCATGTGACAGAGTTTGGTGGAGTTGTATTCAATTTAACTCAGTTAGACTCAGTTGAGCTAGTTGTATCTAGTCTAACTGATTGATACACTAGTGAGAGTGGTGTGAATTAATTAATTAATTAATTCACTAAATAATAACTCATTAATCAACTGAAGAATACACGCTAATCCTGCATGGTAGTCATGAGCACTGCTACAGAGATGCTGTGAAAGAGTGTGTTAACTATCATTACTAGGACTATATCAAGGTATATTTTCAACAACCAGTGATTGGAGGAGCCCATGAGGATTGCGCAGTACAAGCCAGGTGGTTCAAGTTATTTAATGAGCCATCCTACAACATTGATTATGCAATAGAGGCTGGCTATCAGGTGGCAGAGATTGGAGCATGTGTTTTTCTAGATCTAGCTTGATTAGTGTGTAGCAATTGAAGGTTGTGTTGAGAGCTTGTGAGGAGCTTTGTACAATGATTGTTACATGATCTCTATGACATATAATATACAAATAGTTGGGGGTTTTCAGCTTTAACCTTTCGCATGAAATACTGTGTTCATATGTGTGATTGTTTATGGTTTAATTTGCACATGCGATTGTTTTTTTTATTTCTGAAATTAATGATCAATGGTAGAAGAGATTCTGTATTGTGCATGAATTTAAAATAGTGTGTGATCAGGAGAATCTTGGTGAATAATATATCAGTTATTCAAATTTCTACAAATTCAAAACAAGACCCTAATTCACTAAGCTTATATATAGCCTAAGATCATTTCCTTTCCAGTCACCTCATTGATTGTGAAAGTGATACTGAGAGAGCCCTCTTTGGTTTGGTATGGCTAGCTACCAATTCTAAATATTTTTTTGAGATTACCTCCTTTAGTCTCCTTTCTCAGCCTTGGGAAATAGAGGGAGTGATAACATTTTTGGTGTCGTTTCCGGGGTGTGAATGTAAAAAATTCCTGGGGATATTTCTTTTAGTTAACTGAAGGTTAGAATTTTGGGTGACAAATTCTGACATTCGAAGAAGGCTGAGTCAGTAAATTTGAGCCAATGTGAAGATTCTCAAGAAAAATGGCTCCTAGAAGACACATCACGAGGTCAAATGCAAGCCCAAATCCCTCGAAAATTGTTAATGACCCTGAGTTTTTTTTGAGAAAGAAAAATACGAAGTCTTGGAAAGTTAGAAAGGGCTTACCTCCACTTGTGAAATCTACATTCTTGCCGACAAGGTTAATTTCTCCAGAAGATTTGTCCTTCAATTTTAAATTTGAGATATCTTTGTTAGGGTCTAAGTATGAATCCTTCCTTTCATAAAAAATCTTTGACCCCATTTGTTGTGAGACCTACTTTTCATTTTCCGAGTCTTGTTATTTTTTAGGTTGATAGTAAGGTTTGGTCGATAAGTTTCAAGTAACTTCTGTAAAAGATTATTTCCAATACCAACAACAAGCTTTTGATTCTACATCTACTATCACACCTTCTCACAAATATACACCATCATCCCTCACTTTTACTCCATCACTTCCTCTGCAATCATACACTCCATCAACACCTTCACAACCTCTTCCATTAGTCATGGCCAAATTTGCTTTGTTTATTCTACCACCACAACTCACTGCACTACCTCGGAAATATGGTCAAAGATTGCCTTTTTTTGATGGTATATCAGAGGTTACTTCTCACCAAGACATTGTCAAGGTGGTTGATTTCATCAATCTTGAAGATATTGATAGTGATGACGCCAATATGCGCATTTTAGCATGGAGTTTCTCAGGAGAGGTTAGAAATGGTTTCGCTCCCTAAAAATTGGTTCTGCAGGTAATTCACAACAGCTAATTGATTTATTTATGGCAAAATGGGAGGAGAAGAATAACCCTTTCCAAATTATAGCTAAATACAACGCCTTGAAAAGAAATCCTAATGAGTATGTGCAAGACTTCATAGCTAGATTCAATAGAATTTATGATTCCATTCCTGAAAACATCAAGCCTCCTCTAGGCCTCGCACTAGTTCATTGCCTAGATGGTTTCAATCCTGATATGACCTACCAGTTGAGGGAAAGAAATCCATCTACCCTTGAAGAAATGCAAAGAAATGCAGTGAGAATTGAAGCGAATCTAATTATCAAGAAAAAAAAATAAAAATAGAAAAGAGGGTAACCATCAAGGAAGAAACATCTACTTCATGAGAGGGAAAACTTGATACCTTTATCAAAACAATGGAGAAGATGATGGATAAGATGAACATCATGGATAGACAAGCTAAACCCTCAATCAGAAATCCCAATTCCAGGGGGTCAAAATAAATAGCCTCAATACATGATCAAGTAAAGGGGGAAGAAAGGTCAGGATCAACAAGGTTAGCAAAATATTCACACTCAGTTTCATCAAAACTATACCTAAGGCCTTGAAGAAGAAGAAGAACATATTTCAGGAGAAAATAATTTATTTGAGGAAAATCAGCAACCTATTTTCCTGACTAAAGAAAATCATTTTTCTGCAGAAATTTATGAACCAGATGATCAGAAATATGTTTTATCTAACGATGATATGTTATCAATATGGATAGAAGACTACCAAAGAGGATATCATAATGCTCTTACTTAGGTGCAAAAATAGTATGGTTTGAGGAATAGGAACGTGCCTATAAGTTCAAGTTAGAAAAAACAGAATTTTCAAACAGATGCTCACAATAAAGAGATGACTACTTCAAATCAGAGCAAAGATAAATGACCTGTTGTTCCTAATCAAGGGAAAGGCAATGAATCTTCAACCGAAAATCAAAAGAAATATAAATAATTTCAAGATGGAGGACAGAGAAAGGAGATTCCACACAAAGATCAGTCTGAAAAGAAATACTCACCATCTAAAGAGGTAGAAAAACATTTTGCCTTATTTAGTCTTGAAAATGACATCTAAAAACTGAAATTCTCCATTCCTTTAACTGAAATAATCGAAATGACCAATATGAGTTTGAGGTAGCCAAATTTCTTAGGATAGATCAAATGTCTGATATGGTGAATGTTATTGATGATCACCCTAAAATTTTATTTGGTCCTATTGTAGATAGTGACTTAGAAGATAGTGAGGTCCCTCCTTTTTATCTTAGCCTCAAAATCCATGATTTTATCCTCCATAATTCCATGTTAGACTCCGGAGCGTCTCATAATCTCATGCCTAAAGCCATCATGGACAAACTAAGATTGGATATTGCAAGACCCTACCATGACCTTTACTCTTTTGATTCAGGAAGGGTTAAATGTCTTGGTCTCATCAAATATCTAGTGGTGTCTTTAAAGAAAATTCCATCCAAGAATGTCCTCATGGACGTTATTTTAACTGATATCCCTCCCATATATGGAATTCTTCTCTCTCGGTCATGGGGAGCTAAACTTAGAGGCACCTTGCAGCTCAACTTTTCCTATACGACTATACCAGTTTTGGGGCAACTCAAAAAATTATACAGGAAAATAAGATGTGTTGAGATTGAAAAAAGATGATGAGCTTAGTGGAAAGGAGTCGCCTTCACTAAGTGGGCCCACAGGCTATTTTTGGTGCAAAGTCTATTTTTAGACATATGGATCATGTTCTATGAGTTGCAGGATGCTATTTATGGATGGTTGGTCAAGTCGGAAAAATATATGGACCTCTATTTTTAGACATATTGGGCGGAGTCTATTTTTAGATTGCCAGTCTAAAAATAGATCAGTCGAATATTATTAGCTCTTAATAATATTTGGACTATAAACATTATCTTATCCTCTTGCAGCACTTCAGTTCGAGTCACAGATGTGGCACATGCAGCTGACAGAAGGAATTACACTATTCCTAGGGTTTAGTTGAGCTATTGCATGGTTGACTTTAGTTAGAACTCATGTGACAGAGTTTGGTGGAGTTGATGAGACGGTTGATGGAGTTGTGTTTAGTTTAACTTAGTTGAGCTAGTTGTATTTAGTCTAACTGATTAATCCACTAGTGATGAGTGGTGTGAATTAATTATTAATTAATTCACTAATTATTAACTCATAAATCAACTAAATAATACATCAGTTAACTTCAGTGCATGGACAGTTCAGTGGAGACCAGTGGAAGAGGTAGGTGAAAGAGCAGGTTTACTATCAGTTGTGACTATAGTTGTGCATGAGATTTGCACACACATTGATGGAGATTGCCAATGAGGATTGCGCAGTACAAGCCAGTGGGATTCGAACTTGGATCTCATCATTATTCATCTTGGATTGCCCAATAGAGGCAGGCTAACAGGTGGAGGAGATTTGAACATGTGACTTGTCAGATATGAGCTTGTGTAGTGTGTAACAATTGGAGATAGTGATGAGAGCTTGTGAGGAGTTTGTACTATGATTGTTACATATTCTCTATCATTATAATATACAGATAGTTGGGGGTTTTCAGCTTTAAGCTTTCCCATTACATACTGTGTTTATATGCGTGATTGTTTATGTTTTAATGTGCGCATGCGATTGTTTTTAATTCCACAAATTGATGATCAATGGTAGAAGAGGTTATGTATTATGCATGAAGATTAAATAGTGTGTGATCGGGATAACCTTGGTGAATAAGTTAATTATTATTCAAATTTCTACAAGATGAAGTACATGATCAATTGCAAAGAAAAGCCTAATAATCATCCAATACATGTTTTTCATATGAATTTAGAGTCTTTTATCATATTCAATGATGATTTTTAGCATCGTCAAAAGTTTTGATGGAAGAAAAAGAAAAAAATTCAGATTTTTCAAATTCTGTTAAAATTTTTCCAAGTGCAGAAAAAAAAGAAAAGATGCCAAGTAGCTCACAACCAAGTGCATCAGCCAAAAATATAGATGAAATAGTGAAAGAAATATAGCCTATTGGTACAACAAACCTTCCTCAAGTAGTTAATCAAGATCAGTTATCCAAATTGCAGCTTCCCGATGATTAAAGTGGTTTGTAGACCATGGATTTCAACGGAGCCTTAGGTAAGGAAAGGGCTGGAATTAGATTGTGAATTCACAGCCCTAAGAATCAATCATCTAAACTTCCTCCTAATGTTCTTGTCTTCTTATAAATTTGCGTTTGATTGTTCGAATAATGAGGCAGAATACAAGGCTTTGATAGCCAGTCTAAAAATTGTTAAGAAATTAGGTGACAAGAAAATTTATGTGTATGGCGACTCTGAATTGGTAATAAAGAAATTCAAAGGGGAATAACAGGTCAAGCATCCTATAATGTGAGCTTACCGCAATGTATTTTTAAACATCCTCAAGAATTTCACTGAATATACTTTGTCATTAATTCCAAGGAACAACAACGTCATTGTTGATTCTCTTGCCACTTTAGCCATCATGTTCAAAATTCCAGTGTATCCCAACAAGAAGTATGAAATTAACGTCAAACATCGCCTTGCTATTCTAGATAATGTTCAGTATTGGAAAGTCTTTCAAGATGACAACCAAATCAACAACTTCTTGTAGACGGAAGAGGAGTTTGTGAGTTCACAAATGGATGATCAGTTTTAGGAAGATGACCAAGAAATGCATGCAATAGAAATAAAGGTACTTTAGTTGAAATAAAACTCCATTCCAAGGGTTCTTGTACCTTTGGAGGAGCTTTTTGACCAGGATGATGTCGCACGGAAACCATCAATGTTGCCAACTGAAGTAGGAGTGGAATACCTCAATCTTAACACCCCTAAAAACCCCAAAATGGTCAAGATTTCAAAATCCTTGAGCCCATAAATGAAAGGAAAATATGCATCAATCATGTCTCAATTTGTTGATTTTTGTGCATGGGAATATTTTGATCTGAAAGTGTATGATAAGAGTATAATTCAGCACACTATTCCTTTAGAGCCTGATCAGAAGCCTATTCACTAGAAACTAAGGAGAATGAATCCCAAGTCACTACCCTCTATTAAAAAAGAATTCAACAGATTGTATACTATTGGTACTATAGTTCCTCTTCATTTTTCAAATTGGATGTCAAACTTGGTGCTAGTAGGAAAGAAGGTTGGTGAGATTCGCTTGTGTATAGATTTCCATAATCTAAATAAAGTAAAACTGAAAGAAAACTACCCACTTCCAAATATGGATCATATTCTGCAAAGGGTGGTTGGTTCTTCCATACTTTCATTGCTGGATGGATGTTTTGGGTATAATCATATTTTAGTTCATTCAGGTGATCAAGAGAAGACATCCTTTACATCACCTTGGGGTACTTTTATGTATGCTAAGATTCCCTTTGGGTTAAAGAATGCAGGAGAAAATTTTCTGTGAGCGATGGATATCGCATTTGCTAGAGAAAAGGATGTCTTTTTGGTCATTTATCTTGATGACATCATATTTGTTTCCAAGATGGATGAAGAGCTCTTGCAGCATTTGAAGACAATTTTCGAGAGGTGAAAAAAAATTGGTATATTGTTTAATTCAAATAAGAGTTTGTTTTCTATGGAAGAAGGAAAATTGCTTGGTCATATCATATCCGAAGACAAAAATCGGATATAACCTTCAATGATTGAGGCAATTATGAATTTGGACTATCCTGGAATCAAGAAGGAAATCCAGTCATTTAATGGTAAAATCAATTTCTTGAGAAGGTTTATTCCTAACCTTGCTGAACATTTAAGACAAATTACTAATATGTTGAAGAAAGATAGTGAGGTGAAATGGTTCGATGAGGCAAAGAAATAATTTAATCAAGTGAAGTTTGCATTATCTCAAGCTACTATTTTTATCGGCCCAAAATATACACTTTATTTCATCATTTTCTCCTTTTCTTTTGAACATACTCTAGCTATTGTCCTTATGCAAAAGAAAGATTAGAAAATAGAACAACCCATCGCTTTCTTCAGTAGAACCATGAGAGATGCAACCTTGAAGTACAATATCATTGAAAAAAAAGCCTTGGTGCTAGTTAAAGAATTGAAATACTTTCGAGTCTATATTATTCACTCTCATGTTTTTTCATATGTTTCAAATGCTACTGTCAAATATGCGCTAACACAGAATGATCCCCAAGGCCATCGTGGCAAGTGAATAGCTGCTATGTTGGAGTATGACTTAGAAATCAAACCTATAAAACTAATCAAAGGACAAGGCTTGTCCAAGCTCATGGTGGACTCAAATTTACATGCCTTTGACATCAATTTCATTGTTGTATTATATGAAGAGCAAGAGGTTGATTCTTTACATTAGGTATATGAAAGTATTCATGTGTTTCAACATTTGAATCCTCCTCCTAGTTTTCCCAGCAGTAAAGGTAGATATCTGAAGTTGAAGGCTCTAAAATATTGCATTCTTAACAATGTTTTGTATTGGAAATATCCAAGCGAGATTTTATTCAACTATTTGGTAGAAGGTGAAGTTGAAAAAGTGATGAATGACTTTCATAAAGGTGATTGTGGTGGTCATATTTTATGGAAGACTACAACAAAAAAGACATTGAGGGCTGGATTTTATTGGCCATGTTTGTTTTCCGATATTTATAAAACTGTCATGAGTTGTCATGAGTGTCAAATTTTTTGGGGAAAGAGAAAGCTCTTACCATTTCCCTTAAAACAAATTGTAGTTCAAGCACCCTTCCAGCAATGGGGGTTTGATTTTATTGGCAAGATTCACGCTGCATCATCATCTCAGCATAAGTGGATACTCAGTACCACTGATTACTTCATAAAGTGGATTGAGGTCATCCCTATGAGGCAAGCGAAAGACACCATCATTATTCAGTTTTTGGAGAGCAATATTTTGTCTCATTTTGGCTACCCACAGAAAATTATCACTAACAATGCAGCCACCTTTAAGTGTAAAAAGATGATAGACTTTTTTGATAAATATCACATAAGACTCATAAATTCTACAACATACTATCCTCAAGGAAACAGGTTGGTTGAATTGTCAAACAAATCATTGGTGAACATGATCAAGAAATTGTTGCAAGAGAACAAGAGAAATTGGCACAAAAAGTTAATAAATTCTCTATGGGCGGACAAAGTTAGAAAAAAGAGATGAATCAACATGTCACCTTTTCAACTATTTTATGATGTAGACACAACGTTTCTTACTTCTTTAGTAATGTCGGTGATGAAAATTCTGCAAGAGATCGAAAGTGAGCCAAATGAATTCTAGTGAAGAATCAATCAAATGATTCATTTACAGCAGTCAAGGGAAGAATTTTTCAGTCACACTTCAAATCTTCAGGAAAAGATCAAGAACATTTATGACAAGAAAAATAAAGGTGATGATTTCAAATTAGGAGATTTTGTTCTTCAATGGGATGCTCGAAATGAAGACAAAGAAAAGCATGGTAAGTTTGATAACCTATGGAAAGGTCCTTAAAAGATTACAATATTCAAGGGAAATAAGGTATTTTTATTATAAGATCTTGATGGGTAGGAAATTCTGAGAGGACCGGTGAATGGTAGGTTCCTCAAAAACTACCTCACCTGATCTTAAAGAAAAAGGTTCACTTTCATTGTAAATATCAGTTTATTTACTGTCAAACAAAAATGAAGTTGTTGTAGAAGTTTGAAGCCTAAGGAGAATGCCATGAGAATTCTGTGATCAGCTGATGTTTTCCTTTAAGATTTTCAAAAAGTTAAGTCAGTTTTTTAGTCAAAATCATTTTCTGTTTTAGTTAGTCATTTCAGTTTGTCGAAGTTATTTTAGTTTCCAGTTATTTTTGAATCCATTGCCCAATGGATGAGGCTACCTGATCTACAGTGATCTTGACACCTCCTAATGGAGCTACCATACCCATTTGGAGACAATTTTAGTTTTCAAATATTCATTGATCAAATACTCTCTTTCAGGTCTATTTGGTAGTGGTCCTTGGTCAAAATTTTATGTTTTCAAATAATTTCTAAAATAATTTTTCATAATTGAATTTTTTCTAGGTCTGAATGCTACTCCCTTCAGCCATTCATGGTCATCGTAAATTTCAAGGTCATGCCATTCATCATCAATCTAGGGTCATGTATCAGTCAACATACCCTTATCTAGGTCATGGTCTAGGATTCTTTTGTTTCACCATCATAATGTCCAAATTATGTCATGAAAGAAAGGAAAATAAATGGCTGTTGTCATTAGTTAAATCACCTTAATTTGGAGTTAGAAAAGATAGGAAAATAAAGCAAAGGCATCTTGTCCTCTCTCAAGAAGTATGTTACATGGTCAAAGTTTTTCAAAAATAATTTTTTCTCAAAAGTGCTTATGATTTCACTAAAGAAAAAAAGAAAAGTTTGTAAGTTATAAGGGAAATGATGTTTTTTGAGTTAATTTCATTGTTTTGCTTTCAAAATATCTCCTCTCTCATACTCACAACTCTCCACATCCATCAAATATCAAATACACCAAGCAAGAAACTGATTGAGACTGCCCTTCACTACGTTTCTACTCCTCGCTACACTTCTGGGGCAGTTTGCTACGCTTTTTCCTTTTAAGCTCCAAAAACCATTAGAAGGGTTAGTTCAACATCTCTCAAGTTTCAGAGGTTTCCAAGACAGTAAGTGAACATCCCTTACCTCTCATTCAAGTGAATTTCTTCAGCAAAGGGTGGATTCCCTCTTCTAGGGTTTTCAACTACAATTTTGGTTTCATTGATGTTTGGTTGATTCAGTTGGAAAACCCTTAGTTTCTTCATCTAACAACCTTCAAACATCACTCATATACCTTTCCAAATCACTATATATCATTCATACATCTCATAACCCCCCTTTTCACTGAAACCCTAGTTTTCACTATGTTTTTTGCAAAGAAACTAGGTAAACTCTGTGTTTTAAACATTTTTCCACCTTTACCATACCCATTTCCAAAATTTTCACTTGAATTGTGTTGCTAACTCACCATCCTAATTCCCCAAATTTTTAGGGATTTTTCCTTAAACCCATTCCATCTCATTTCTGTCCCTAAACCCACTGTATCACCATCCCTTGTTTTCCTAATTTTCACCTTCCATTTCCTTCACAAAAAAATAGGGTTTTATTTTGCTAATAAATATCATGGAACATGAGAAGAGAAAGCCAAATAAGGGAGGTCATCATTCTAGGTTTGAGCCATCCATTTTTTTGTAGATCAATGCTTCTCCCTATGCAAGAAATCCTATGAAGAGAGTAATTGTTTAAGATTTTGTGAAAGAGTTCAAGAGGTAGGCTATCATGCTCAATTGGCAAGCCTTTTTGCCACTATCTTTAGGAGAGATACGCTAACATAGCAGGCATTGAATTCACTATATTAGCATATTCCATAGCCTTAGCAACAAGTATCCCGAACCATGGTGAAATCTGGTTCAAAGGAATGGTCTTGGACATTGAGAACTATAAATTTTTCTTAAAACCACATTGCAAAGATGCTCCTGAACACATCTTTAATTTCAGGAATTTACTCGACAGGTATGCCCATTGATGAAGTTGATCATGAAGTATTTTACATGTGAATGGAGGATTGTACCAGTACCGCATAAGGCTATTGATGCATTTCACTGCCACCAAGCCACTCAATTTGCCTTATTATCTCTTAAGGAGTCTGGTCAAAATGACTGAAAAAGTACAAGTAAAGGCAAAGATCACCACACTAATTTGTTCCACCATGGTTTGGCCAAGGTTATAGTTTTGCATCAACTCTCAGAAATCAATATTCCTTGGGAAACATTCATGAAGACAATTTCTTCTATGCCCACTACTAGTCCACCCATCATTCAGAGCATACCACCAGCATCATCAAAGCCAAAGGAAGTTGGCTCTTGAGGTAGACATGAAGAGGTTCCTAAGATGCCAAGGGCTGAAGTAAATCAGACTTATGATATGGGTAAAAGGAAGGTTTTTTCTCCTATGATCACCAAAGGTGTGCTTTCACTTGAACCTACAACTGAGCAAAGAGAAACTATGGAGAAACCACCTATGCATGAGAGTGAGTCACCATTGCGGCAACATGAGGAGAAAAAACCTTTGGAGGTTGACATGGTAGAGAAGGTGGAAGAAAAATCATTTAAGGAGATAATCAGAGAAAAATATGCAAAGATAGCAGAGCTCAAGGACAACCTCTCAAGGGAAAATTTCATGATAACCTTCCTACAACGAGAAAACATGTAATTGGAGGTGAAACAACTACTCCAAAGAAAACTAAAGGTAGATCTTGAGGAAAAAAAAGGTAAGGGAAAAGTAGTGATAGATGTTTACATGTTGGAAGATGAGGAGGCCTAAATAAATCCAAGAAGAAAAAGAACAAAAGGATTAACTAGGAAAAAAGAACAAGAAACATAATCATCTCCTCCATTAGTTTAGCAAAACTTTGATGATTTGGTCATTGCTAAAATAGAGAAAGACAAAGAGTTCTCGATTGAGAGGGTGAATGAGCATATGCAGAATATTTTGAAGATGGTAAAAAGAAAAAATAACCTCCAAAGGCACATAGCGAGACACTAGTTCACCAGGAACCAAATTGCCAAAATCAGGGTTAAAAGTTTGAAGAAAAATCTTAAAGAAACCCTAATTAAGCTAAAGAAGAAAGAAAAATTGGATTTTATAGTTGAGGCATCCCTAACTATCTAGATCATCCTTCAAGGATGCTATGGACAAAAATTCATCATGTTTTGAGCATTTTTGGATTTTTTTGAGATTTTTGGCAAATTCTAGAAATTTCATCCTTGCAGAAGCGTCACGTGGCCACGCGATGCTTTTCATAAATGGGTCCAATGAAGGTATTCTCTACATGGTTGGTTTTATTTTGAAGTTTAAATTCCAGATATGGTCTTGGTTTTTCATGGCACCACCTAGTTTTGAAGAAAAACTCAAAACACACCCTATTTTTCATGTTTCTGCCACTGATTTTCACTGCTCGTGGTGCTTCTGGATTAAGCTTGGAAAAATGAATTTTTGAAGGCCTTACAGGAGGTATTTTTTCATTTTTAAGGTTGGGTTGGATAGAGGACATCCAGGGCTACCTTTACCAATATTCAGATCAAGAAGAAGATGCTTAAAGCCATCTAAAAATGCCCTCTAAGGCAAATGACGCTTCTATGTGACACACATTGTTTCTTTCTTGGATGATTTCTGCACAAGTGTCAATGAAAAATGATCAAAATCTCAATGTTAAAGCTATGCCATGAGTTTTTTTTCTGGATAAGGAAGTATGTTTATTCCCCTAATTGTTGAGGAATATTGTAATTACTCATGAAGACAAAGACTCCTGGTTATTAGCTAAATTTGGGGAACTGTTTCTAACTTCCCTAAATTCTAGGTAATGACTCATTAGGTGCATTTATGATGTATTTTAGATCAAGTTTCGACCAAATGAGGTGGAATATTCACTATTTTAAATATTTAGACGAATTCAATTCATTTTAGAGGTTGGATAGTTGATATTGCAGGGTGGAGCTTATGTACATCTTTTTACAGTGAAATCAAAGACATGTTGCAGCTATAATTTTGGGACTCTAGTGGTATGCTTATTAGCATTTTTTTTCCTGACTAACACCATCAAGTTGAATGTTTATGCTACCATGAAATAACATGTATGCTTATATATGATAAATCTTATGAGTCTATAAACATAATTCTTACTTTTTATGCTCTTTTTTATAATATTTTCATATATTTTTTCTACTTCCTATGACGAATGAACTCATGTAATATGCCTATTCTAACTCTCCCTTCTCAAAACCTATACCACAATGGAAATATAAGTATGTTTCTAATTATACCCACCTGGTATCATCTTCATCTCTACAGTTGTTCATTTGAAATCAAACCTAAAACCTAGACCTAGTTCCTTGAATGACATTCCTATCCAGAAAAATTCAAAGAAAAACCCTAATTCATTGAGATTATATCTAGCATAGGATCATTTCCTTTCCAGTCACCTCATTTACTATGAAGGTGACACTGAGAGAGCCCTTTATGGTTTGGTAGTGCTAGCTACCAAATCTACAGATTGGTTTGAGGTTACCTCCTTCAGTCTCCTTTCTCAGCCTTGGGAAATGGAGGGAGTGATAACACCTTTGTCACTTGCCTTGTCAGGTTATGATTCAGAGTCAGAGCATGCATCTGATTTAGAAGCCTTCAGCTCGGCCACCAATGACTTCTTGGCCTGAAACTCACTTGTGTTATGAGTGAAGCTCTTATGGAACTTGTTAGGATCCTATAAATTATAACATCTCAAGGTGATTGAGTATTTTATAGTTGCAATTTCATATTGTACATGATTTTCAATATTCAAATGATTTACAAAAGAATATGAAAAAAGAAAAAAAAAGAGGGTAGATTGAAAAAAATATGAAAAAAGAAAATAAAAATAAAAAGAACTCCAAAAAGAATAATATTGAAAGTGCTGCAAATCAAAATGCCACTGCCGATTAGATTAGTTTGTTCAATTCATACAGTCTAAGCATGATTGAAATTTTTTAAGTTTCTGTTGGATAGGTTAGAAAATAAGGATTTTCCAAATAGTTCAATCTTGGCAAATCAGTAACTAGGTAGAAATAAAATTGATTCAACAATTCAAAATGAATCAATAGGAAAAATAAGGGAAAGAGTAGGTTAGAATTTCATTAAAAAAAAGATATGGGTCTACAAGCCTAAATGCACCCTGCAAAAGAATAATGAAAAAAATGTTATATTAGTGAAAGGGTAGGTAGAATGAAAGAAAAAATAAATGTGGATAGACATGACATTTACTCTAAAGAATCATTCCAAAGATTTCATGTATTTTCATGTATGGAGAAAAATAAAAAAGAAAGGGGTTTCATCCTAAGTTTTGGGTATTGACTCATTTTAAAGTTTATTTAACATATTATTATGTCATATCCTAAAGTCCCCATACTTTATAATCTGCCCAACATTTCATTTAATCCACCCGGCCCCACCATCCCCCCACCCATCATGTCATCATTAAACTTTTTCCACCTTCCACTTCATCTTTGCCCCACTATCACATCTGACGGCCCATATTTATTTTCTTCCCCCCTCATTCTCTGAAAGTTAACAGAGAGGGGGGGGGAGGGGGGTGGGAGGGGAAGTCTGAAATGGGTGGTTTCTGAAACCATCCCATCTGCTATGTGTCAAGCGCCCATAATTTCACACCCCCCCCCCTCGCTATTCTGCTTACTATCCTAGACCCCCTCCGAAAAGTGGTTTCAGCCATGATTAAACCGCGTTGTTGACCGTTAACCCTCTTCCATTCCCGCTGCTCCAGGATACCACTCTCGTCACATCTTCCCAATCAATCCTGCTCCCACCTAAAGACCCATTTGATATTTAATTGTTTAAACCGTTACCCAACAGGCCCCAGCCATGTCAACGAAAACCCATCCATCCTATAAATTCACCTCTCCCCACCTGTTTCAAAGGTTAAACTGTAGTCTGAATATTTTTCTTGTAACAGGTGATCGAATACGAAGTTTTGCAAATCTAAAGAAAGCGCGAAAAATTCCAGTTGTCTGCAGATCAACATAAATCCCTCTTATTTAATCCAATTTTCTTTTAATTCCCCTTCTGATCAAGAAGAAATCCCTTCTATTTCTTCCCCCTTTGTTTATTCCCCTTCTAATATGTGCACCTGAAAATACAGAAAATACAGTCAGTTTCATTTCCAGAGATAGTCATGCCTCCAAAGAAGAAGGATCAGGAGCCATTCAATCCAATGGTTCACCCTCCTATGGACCATGATCATATTTCCCTTGCTGACAGGGATTTTAAAATTCAAGAGACTCTCTCAAAATTTGACCTCTTCGACATATACTACGGGTTGGAAGATAAAGTCATCGATGAGGCTAATGACATAGGACTGTGGGACACAAACCTACCATACTACATCTTTCCAAACACTCACAGTTTCCCTGAATTTATAAGAAAGTGTTATGCATGTCTAAGCACGTAGTCACTATCCTTTATTACCTGCTAGGATACTATTCAGACTAGTGGCTAGATGAAGCAATTGTAGGTTTCCTGTCAATAATTTCATCAAACTCTAAACCTTCCATTGCGTTCAATTTTAGTCAATTTGTGGTAGATTCCATTCATGATCAATTTTTCAAGTTTGAAACAGATGAAGTGTTTAAATACACTTCAGTCATTGTTTATATGTTTGTATATATCCAGAAAAACGTGTTTCAATTTACAATGAGAAAATTGAATGAAGATTCACACCCTCAATCTATCATCTTCTATACAACAATGTTGATGGAAGATCAGAAATAATTCAATTACAAACAATTCATTGAATTGTTTGTGCATCTAGCTATTAGCATCCTCAGTAGCACAGTGGAACCAAGGATCAGCGAAGAAATTAAAAATATCATGCAGCTATCAGACGAAGCCAAAATTGGAGATTGGTACTTGTACCAGAATTATACAGAGCTAAGAATATATGGGTGTGAGTTGCCCCCTTAAAAGCTGCCAAAGTTCCTCCCCATGAGGATATTTTCCTTGGAATACATTAGATAGATGATTAATGCACATGAAGTACATTTTGTATCAGTGAAGAAGAAATCTCAGTTCAGGATCAAATCTGAAATTGGTCCTTTCATTTTCCATAGTAGAGCAACAAGAGAGGAGGCTGACAAGAGGCTGAAAGAGATGAAGTTTACACACAGTTTCACTTGGTATTATGAACCATTGGTAATTATATCTAAGAAGAGGGTAGAAAACAAATCAACTCCATACATTCACACCCATAGGCCCAAGATTGAATAATTTATGAACCAGACAAAGTGGACAACAAACACCTTGCAGGAGGCTGAAGAGCAGGTAATTTCATCTTCAAGTATATAGATCCATGTTCCACAAGAAAAGAAGAATACAGAGGATAAACAAGATAAAGGAAAAGAACAAGAGAAAGAGAGAACATGAAAAATACCAAGAGATGATCAGTCACCTTCGGTGACTAATTCATCTAGCAGGGAGTTTAAGATGAAATATAGGAAGAGAGAAAGAATTCACATGGACATTGATCAAGGCAAGGAATTTGAGCAACAAAGAGTGATAAATATCATAGAAACTCATGGTTCCACTCCAACAATTGGCCAACCTATATCTTCACCTACAACCTCAACTACAATTCCAATTCAGTAGCAAAGCCTTCAAACACCTACATCTAATGTTGTTACAGGGGAAAAGGAGGAAGCAATATATGACACCTTCAGGGAGATAAAGAGGAAAAATAAAATATTGAAGAAAAACAGCTATAATCAATTTTTGAATCAAACCACCAGTTCACAAAGTAGGCTTCTATAATATTTTCATTCAGAGAAGGGAAAGTTGTGCATGTCTTTCTTAGAAGCCCAGATTTCACAGCCAAAAACACCTACCGATTTCAAGAAAACATCTTTTTAGTTTAATGTCAAGGACATCCACCCAATAGATCAGATGGAAATGCACAAACAGACTGGAGAGATGATCTCATCCACATTGTCTAGCACTTCTATGAGTCTATCTAAATTACAGGTATCACTGACCAATATTTAGTCCCATCTCAAGATGGAGAAGATTTATTCTCTTGCAAAGGATACCAGAATTAAATCCTTGGAGGATTTAGTCGTGAAGATTGGGTATGATCCAATAAATATAGAGGCAGTAGAAGAGATCTCGAAGAAGAAAAGCACAAACATAGTAGCCTTAAGAATGCATCTCAAAATGTCAACTACTGAAGACCCTCTAACCAGGGACATAGAGGAGAATGAAACATAAAAATCCGAGATGATGAAGCTGATAATGGAATAGTCAGCACAAAAAAAGTAGATGGAGACAAAAATGGAGAAATTGGTAAAGGAAAAAGAAAAAGCATCACATATGGCCATCATTCCCTTGGAGGTTGTTCCTCTTGCAGTCATCCCTTCAACTCCATCAGCAACTACAGGTACATCAAGTGGTACAGAACATCTGGCTCAGGCCATAGATAATATGCCCTTCCAAACAGAAGAGATAAAAAGGCTGGAAGCAAAAACTAATATCTTGAAGGATCAAAAGGCAAGATTTGATAATTCACATGAGATGCAATTGCAAAGAGCCCAAAAACAGATTGAAAGATTCCAAAAGGCTGAGAAGGAAGCTTCCATTGGTCCCACCATTGGCCATGCAAAGGAGATCATCTATTCAAGTATAATTGAATTTATGAATGAAATATGGCCTTCCATTCAAATCATATTTGAACAGAAAGAATTAATTGAAAATTTCAATGATACAATAGCTATTTTCACCAAGGAGCTTGGAGACATGCTTGAAACAACAAATAACATCATTAGATTTCCGAATTCAAAGAGAAGTTATGAATTGGATGAACTTGGAGTTGAAGACATAACAACAAAAATTATAGAGGTGAAGAAGGTCCTCACCAAGAAAATATTGGTCACGCAGTTGGAGGAAAAGTGCCACCATTTAGAGATTGTTGTTAGCAAATTCTTTAACAGAATCGAGCCACTGACCAAGAGAGGGTTACCTTCAATGTTCGTGATAAATGATAAGATTATTACCAAGGAAGACTATGGAAAGAAGCTGAAAAACATTACTAAGGACACAATCAAGTTTGCAGGTCTTAGAGGAGCTATTACAGGAAGAAATTTCCTTGAGGCCATGAGCAACAACATATTTATCCAACATGAAATTAAACACATTTTTGTGTTGAATCCCACTTTCGGTAGATACACGGAGACAGATGAAATATATTGAAATTTGACTATGATAAGTGTTCCATATGAGAAACAGTGGGAGAATCTCTGTGAATACCAATAAGGGTAAATGTCATCATATCAAATAGGTCAGCACAACATCAGATCAACGAAATTATCCGGCACAATGCCTGATCTGATCATGCAGCAATGACCTTCTAAAAAATATGGCCATATGTCAAATTAATTTCGTCGTGTCCACTTCGTGGTCACACTAGTCAAATTTTGTTTAATTTTTAATTAATAATAGATTGCCTAGTAGATACGAAAATCGTTGTAGAACTTAGTTAAATACTTCATACATTAGAAGCATTAGGGGTGGACCCTAGATTGTTGAATTTTCTATTGGAACATTTTATTTTCTTGAAGCTGGAGCATCAATAATAAAAGACCATTTGCATGATTCTTGAGCTATGTTTATCTGGTGATGTTATTCTTTTTCTGTGTTAAATATTTCCATTTTTTTTATCAGTGCATCGTTTAAATATGATTGTAAAACATAAATTTGAAGATTATGATTTTTTGTTAGAGCACCTTATTTCTGGCTGTGTTTGCAATTTAAATGTTTTTCTTCTGAAATCTGGTTAATAAATTCTTAATTTATTTTTAACCATTACTGAATTCACTGTTTCTTTCATCTCAAAATTAATTTTGTTTTAAGGTCCAATAAGTTTAGTTAGATTGCCTTGTGTACACTCTTTAAAATTTGATGCAACAACCCAAAATTTTATGACTCCATATCCCAATGGAATTAGTTTAAACAGATCGAACAATCCAATCAAACAACAAATCAAACAATCAATCTCTACAATAATTATAACTAGCCTAATATCAAATTCATAAAATAAAGCTAAATATTAAAGGGAGATCCCTCTCTGAGTCTAGGAAGGCTAGATTCTAGACTCCAAAGTGGTTTTGATGTTGTCCTATATAATTATTCTAGCCAATCTTAAAATTATAGAACGAAAACATACCAGCGACCATACTAGGGAATACTGAAAAACTTGTCATTTCAATCGAATTTAGAAACCTTGGTTAAAAAATCATTGTATGATTGAAGTGTTTTCTAAGATTGGTTTTCTTTTAGTTTTTGTAAATAATCATTCTGCATGTGCTTCAGATCTGAATTCTGGGTCCTAAAAGAATCTCTACTAGATCCCATCCTGATCCAAATCCTCCTACTTTAGTGGACAATCCTAAATTTTTTTTAAAGAAAAACTCCCAAGAGTCAAACAAGTAACAGATTTCTTCATAGAACAAATTCCCTCCCTGAAAAATTTGTCACCTTACAAGACATCCAGTTTTATTTACACTTTGAACAAGTTTTATTGAGTACTAAATATGAGAATAGGATAGAGCAAACAATATTTGATCTATCTATTCTACAAAAAAGTCCAGTTAAAGAAGCTTATTCACAAACTCAATCTGATCTTTAGCTTCTCCAAGATTTGGACACTCTTCAATATTTGGTAACAGAGTTCAATTCAACCGTTGATGATGCTTACCTTCAACAATTTTTAGAATTAATTGCATTGACTATAACAACTTCTTTTGTTACCTCTCAGTTTTCCCATCCTAAGTCAGTTAGTCCTATTTCTTCTATACTCTCCACCACTTATTTTATCCTTCCTCATAAAAGTACTCAAACCCCCCCACACACACCTCCTCCCATCATCCATCATATTTCATCCATTGTCCACCTTCCTCTACTCAACTTCCTCCTCCATTCGTTGTCAATCTACCTCCACCACCTCCACCAATCATCGAAACTAGATATGCTCCATTGGTGTTGTCGGCACCATTGGCAGCTATTCCATAGGATTACCAGTAAAAAATTACACTATTTGATGGAATTGGTCTTGTAACTGCCCAACAACATGTCGACAAAATGAATGAGTATTTTGACTTTAAAGAGGTAGATGAAGAAAGTGTTAATTTAAGAATGTTTGCTCTGAGTCTTAGTGGAGAATTTATAAAATGGTTCAAATCTTTACCTGTAAACAACATCAATGAAATCCCTACATTTCATCAAACATTCCTCAATAGGTGGGAAGTAAAAAAGAACCCTCTTCATATTTTATCTGAATATGAAAACATTAGGAAGGCCCCAGCTGAAAGTGTTCAGGATTATTGCACCAGATTCAACAGTTTATATAATGCAATACCTTCTCATATAAAACCACCACAAGGTTTAGCCTTAGTCAAATTCCCAGATGGTTTTGAGCCAGAAATGTCTTATCAAACAAGAGAAAGAAACTCAGCCACATTAGAAGAAATGCAGAGGGATGCAGTGAGCGTAGAAGCCAACCTGTTAGAAAAAAGAGCTAGAATGAGAACTGAGAGAAGAGTTACTATAAGAGAAGAACCTTCAACTTCCACATCTGATGCTAAAATTGACTCCTTGGTTAGAAATATGGAGAGAATGATGGATAGGATTTGTTAGGAATTTGTAATTTGCAATATTGGCAAATACAAACTGCAGAGACAACACTTGAACCACTTTGGGATTCTAGGATCTAGCCCTCCTGAATCTAGAGAGGGATCTCTCTATAAGTGTAAAGATTGATTTATCTTTAAGGCTTTTGAGGTATGGTATTAGGCTAGTTATGAAGAACGAGGTTTTTGTTTGTTTTGGTTCGGCAAAGATATGTGAAGGTGAAGGAATTCTAAATGAAGGGTGAAGGTGAATGAAATTGAAAATTGATTCAGCTGAGAAGATAGGCAAGAAACAACTTCAATCCATTGGGCTGTGGAGTCATAGTAGGATTTAATTGAAACAACAAGGTTCAAGAGTGGTCCATGGGGAAAGTCATCTATGTCTAAGGATCTCTTTAAAGTTGATTTTATGGAATGAAATGAAACAATAAGAAGGGGAATTTAAACAAATGAAGAACAAAGAGCAGCCTAAGATCAAGTAAGTACTTTGAAACTATCCTGCTTTTGGCATACACTTAAGAAAGACATAAAAGTAATATAAGATCTGGTAAGTACTTCGAAACTAGCTAGCTTTTGATGCACTTTCAATAGAAAACATTTAAAACACAGAAAAGAATAGCTTAAGATCAAGTAAGGACTTTGAACCTATCCTGCTTTCAGCATATTCTAAGGGAAACTTTTCAAAGCAACTGTTGGAGAAGAAACTAGAGGACAGGGCTCACCATAACTTCCCTAGCAATGCTTTACTTAGCAAACTTATCAAGACAACACATAAGATAACAAAGAATAGTCTAAGATCAGGTAAGGACTTTGAACCTATCTTGATTTCAACATATTCTTAGGGAAAATTTCAGACAACTTTTGGAGATAAAACTAGAGGATAGGGCTCACCATAAAGTTCCCTAGTTAATATTTACATAGCAAACACTGAAAATAACATTCAAGAACAATGTTTAGCTTAGATAGTAGGACGAGGGAATGCCAACATTCCTAACTGCTTGGACTGTATTGAATCATTCTTAAATACACAATTTTGGAAGAAAACATATAGATAAAGCTTATCAGTAAGAGCAGGGTACCTTTGACAGTAAATCCTAACTCTATAATTGTTGTTCTTTATCAGAGAAAATGGACAGAATGGAAACAGAAATAAAATAACAATTTACAATAAGAAAAACATCATTGTTGACATAGACTAGGATCCCATAAATCAGCTTGTATTTGATACTTCAAACCAGTTACAATCTTCAAGTCCAGTGGGCCTCTATAGCTTCAAACTTCTCATCTCAAACTTAGGTATCTTCAATTACAAACAGAGCTTACAACAGCTTTAGTAAACTATTTACATGCAACAGATATGTAGTGACAATCATTATCTCATCTTCTGCAAAAGTATTTATAGAAGGAATGAGGAGGTGGGATGGGATAAAAGATCTTCTAAGTTCAATTAATACAGTTTAATGTTTCTCGGCCTTTGAGGGGCTCAATGGAAAATATTTTAGATATTCCTCTATATTAATTGTTTTACATTAATTATTAAGCTTGATGGGAAGATTTTGTTGACTTTAAGGCTCTTCGTTATCCTTGTAATAACTTTGCCGACAATTTACAATAAGTTCCTTTGGCTTGAAATAACTGTTCAGCTGTATTGATGTAAATATCTTCTGTTATGGCAATAACTATGGCCTCTTTTGAATGCTTTGAGGTTGTAGGTGGCTTTTGGTAGCTGAGAGGATTCAATTAGCCTCTGATGTGGCAGTGGAGGCTTTCTTGGACTGATAGATATTATTGATTTTCTTTAAACACTGTTAATTTGCTTTAATTCTGCGTGTTAGGCTTAATTAGGCCTAATTCTATCTTCTGTTCTTCAAACTGCGTTTAATTGAGTGGATTAGGCTTTAGATAGTCGGTTTAAGCCATAATCCCTCAAAACTGTGTAAACAGTCTTCAATTCTTCATCTCTACTATGACTAGATATTTAAAACTGATACTCTCTGTTTATTTAAGCTTTGATGTGTCTTGTTGATGTGCAAGCGTTACAGAGGGGTTTTTTTTTTTTTTTTTTTTTTAAACGACATCAGTGCTCATGAGGCATGGACGAAACATGGTGTTGAACCCCATAGAATGATTTATTTTATGAACAAAGGTGTGGGGGATCGTCATCCCTAACCTTTGATTTTCTTTTAACATAATGGAAACAACCATTAAAACATGCACAAACAATAAAAAGTTAAGAAAATCCTGCGTATTTGGGTTTAACTACTTTGGAGGCTGGGGTTAGATCGCAACCGTTGGATGAACGCATCCAACGGCAAGGATTTCTTTGCGGGGGTCGAAAGGAGAGGAAGTTGAAAAAAGAGTGGAGAGATTAAGTCAGATTCGTTGATCCGCAGAGATCAACCGTTGAGATCAATCAGAAAAATATTATGTAGAAGGGGCCACATTATAGCGGAAAAAGGAAAATGCGAAGAAAAATGAGTGAAAACCTTTGGCAGAGTTAACAAAGGGCTAAAGTGAAAATTGGGGTTTTTGAAGAATTCTGGGCTGTCGGATTAGATCGGCCACAGAGATCAACGACTGAGAATGAATATTGAATCCCTTGGAGGATGGCGAAGGGCGATGAATTGAAAACGAGATTGAATACGAGCCGTTGATCTGCAGAGATCAACGACGAAGATCAAACACGATGGGATGAAATATAAATGGGGTAAAGTGGTTTCGGCTATAAAAACCACTGGTTTCGTGCTGCAAAATGGAGGAAGGGCAGTTTTAACTTTTGGAACGCGATATGCATTACTGGCCGACACGTGGCCTTTTAAAACCGCCCATATCATGTAACTTTGGAGAATTAACTTTCGGGCATAAATTTACGTGAAACTGCGTGCCGGCCGTCAGATCTAGGGTCTTAGATCGGACGGTTGTGGAGAGAGTGCGATGGAGAATAGATGCTCGGGAGATAACAGGTGGGGCAGAGTCTAAGCAGTTTTGATCTGGACCGTTAGATCAGGGATGGATTGTGGAGATTTAATCTGGAGAATGGTAGGACCCAAAGGAGTTGGGCCTATCAAGTTTATTATGGACCGTTGGATGAAACAGATCAACGACGGAGATTTAATCTCGGGGTTAATAAAATAAAATAAGAGGCAGGGGCCAGGCGGAGAAAGGGTTAATGCGGGCCGTTGATCTGCAGAGATCAACGGTGGAGATTTATTTTAAAACTTTATACATCGGGGTTCATGAATTTAACAAAGGTTGTGAGGATTGATCTGGACCATCAGATCTTAGTGTATGGATGGCCCACATACAATCGGAATATTTGCGATCGGAGGAGGAGAGATGAAAGGGCACCAATGCGATTATATGTGGATTGTTGATCTGAGGGCCAGCTCAATGGCGAGGAACAAATCAGAGGTCCAAAGGTGGAGGGAAGGGCTTATGAAAAAGAGCAATGTGGGCCGTCGAATCTGCGCCTGGCGGGGGAGATCAATGACTAAGAATCCATTGGGAGATTGCCAATCGGGAGGGGGAAATAAAATATTCAAATTCACTCAATGAAATCTTTGATGTGAGATTTTTTTGATCGTTGATTGGTTTAAGATCAACAGTCAGGAATGGTTTAGACCGTGAACCAGCAGAACCCTTTGAAACATAATAAAATCAGATTTTTTACGAAATACAAAGGATATTTTGTATCGGGGAGGGGTTTTATATTATGTTTAGCGCCCGATTGTGGGGCCTTTGGGTATATGAAAAGATGAAGGGATCGGGGGATATAAAGAAGAGGGGCCAATCGGAATCAGGACTTTTCCTTTAAACAAAGAAACATGCCCATCGCACAACTCCGATTGTGATAAGCGCTCGGGACTTTAACTCTTGGTCCTAAGCACGGGTTATATGGTGGGGAAGTGGTTTAGGGCTTAGCCCAAAGGGGCTTAGGCATATAATGAAAAAATGGGTTTTTTATGAATTTTCAAGATTTGCAAAGGATTTTGAGGGTTCGGTAAAGTTTAAAAAGGAGTTTTAAACCTTATAAAAGGGGATTTATGAAGGGAAGAAGGGAAATAATGGAAAATAGAGGAATTTCATTTAAAAAAGGGGATAAAAATGAAGGTTAATAATGAGTGAAAGGAGGGGTAAAATGAGGAAAAAATGGAGTTTTTGCAGCAGTATTTTCTTCAGGGAAAATAGCAGATTTTCAGAATTTAGAGGGAAAAAGCAGTGAAGATTAACTCAAGAATAAGTCATCTTCATAAGACTTCAAGAACTAACAATTTGGCAATAAAATTGTTTCTTGGAGGCTTCAAAAAATTGATTTAGCCACCATTTGATATGACAAATTTTATAGGTGGCTAACAGGATTAATCTAAATGAGAGGACTATTCCTATAGAAAATTAACTAGCTCCTCAAAATATAAACAAAAAACCTGGAAGAAAGCCTCCTCAGATAAGATAGAGAGAGAAAAGAGGTCTTGATCAAAAAATTAGGCCTCCATTATCAGAGAATTATGTTGATGAAGATGAGGGAGTAGTTAAATAAGTAGAAGAAAACCAGATAAACTTCATGGGAATTAATGAAGATGACTTTGTTTTTCTTACTCAAGAAGAACAAGGATTATTTTTATTAACTCAAACAGAATTAGAATCTGAATAATCTAATGATTATAAATCAGGATTTGAGAATGCTATCATGGAAGTTCACAGACAGTATAACCTTAGAATAACTCTGATAACTCCAATAAAAAGAATTCTGAAAACACTGCCAAAAAGGTCTTTGAACCTGATCTCGACAAAACAACAAAAATTCAAAGAAAAGTGTAAATATTTCAGAAAAGAAGAACACGGAAAACGTTACTAGGAGAATAGTTGATACCCCTGCCAAAACTTCCCAAAATGATATCCCTAGTACAATTCAAAAAACTGAACTTACCACAAAATTAGTGGCTGAAAGGATTGATTTTTCAAGGTTTCTTAAAAGTCAAACACTATTAAGTATAGATAACAAACTTGCTAAACTGAAAATTTCTTTTCCTCTCAATGAATTGATAAACAACAATGTGTATAGGACTCAAGTCCTAAAGGTACTAAAAATAGGAGAAATTAATGATGTTGTTAATTTAAATGATGATCAACCTGAACTTTTGTTTGGGCCAGAAGTTGATGGTAAACCTCAAGAAGGAGGTGTTCCCCCATTTTATGTTAGGCTTAATGTTCATGGAAAAATTCTCCATAATGCCATATTAGATTCAGGTGCATCACAAAATCTTATGCCAAAGGCTGTTATGGAGAAACTTAGCCTTGAAATTACTAGACCCTATGAATATTTGTACTCATTTGATTCTAGCAAAGTTAGATGTCTAGGGAGTCTAGTGATGGATATAGTAGTGGATGCCATCCCTCCTAAGTATGGCATGATTTTTTCATGCTCATGGGGAACGAAGTCACAAGGGACCCTTCAAATGGATATGACTTATGCCACAATACCAGTGTTTGGTAAACAAAAAATACTCTATAGGGAAACTTTAATGAAGTACATGGTGAGTAGTCAAGAAAAAACACACAACTATCCTTTGTACTCTGTCCATACTGAACTTGAATCCTTCATTCTTCATAATGATGGAGACATTGACACACACGCTACCCATGCAAAAAATTATATTAATGAAAAACATGACAACCAAATACAAATTGTACAAAAAAACCCTAAAAATGAACCTCTTTGGAATATGATTTTTAATGGCTCATGCGGCAAAGCAGCCTCAAGAGCAGGTGTTTGGGTATATAATGCTAGGAAAAATCATGCAGAAGGTCACTCCTACAAACTCAATTTTCTGTTCACAAACAATAAAGAGGAATATGAAGCCTTACTCTTAGGATTACGATTGCTGAAAATATTTGGAGATAAGAGGATTTCTAACCATGGTGATTCTGAACTAATGATAAAATAAATTAAAGGATAATATTCTGCAAAACATCCTAGATTGAGAGCATACAAAAATGTTGTGCTTAATTTCCTAAGAACATTCAAAAAATATGATCTGGATTTTATTCCAAGAAATCAGAACATCCTAGCGAATGGCTTAGCCTTTTTAGCAAGCACATGTCAATTTCCTCACCCAAAAAAACAATACGCAATAGATGTTAAACATCGTTCATCTGTTCCTGATAAGATGATATACTATCAAGTATTCGGTAATGACAAACAAATTGAGAGTTTCTTACAATCAAAGGATGAATTTGAAGATAGCAACATAGATTTAGATTGTGAAGAAGACAGTCACACTGATGTACCAATTAGTGTAGATAAACAGTCCATTGTTTCTAATGTAAATATTTTAGCAAATAAAACTGTACATAAAACAGAAATGCATTACGACCCAGAAAAAGAGGAATTTGAACTTCATTTAAAGGATAATATCCTGCCTAAAGGGCTTGTCCCTTTAGAAGAACTATTTGACTTTAATGACATGGCCAAAAACAAAAAATATAATCAATAGGAACAAACATTGAAGAGTGTAACATAGGTAGTGAAGAAAGCCCCAAAATGATAAAAATGTTAAAGACACTACCTATTGTCCAAAAGAAAAGGTATATAGATTTGTTTAAGGAATTCATACATGTATTTTATTAGAGCTATGAGGACCTAAAAGCTTATGATACTAGCATTATACAATACAAAATTCCAATCAAGGAGGATAAAAAACCTTTTAAACAAAAATTGCATAGGATAAATCATGTCTTAATGCCCTTGGTTGAGAAAGAAATCAAGAAAATGTATGAGTTCAAAATCATATTTCCACTTATATATTCTAAATGGGTATCCAACATTGTGCCTACAAGAAATAAAATAGGTGAAATCAGACTTTGCATTGACTTTAGGAATCTGAACAAAGTATCCCTTAAGGACAAATACCCCTTACCAAAAATGGATCACATATTGCAGATGGTAGTAGGCTCCAGTAGGATCTCTTTGTTAGATGGATTTTCAGGATATAATCAAGTTTTAGGGCATCCTGATGATCAAGAAAAAACAACCTTTACCACTCCTTGAGAGACTTTCATGTATGTGAAAATGCCCTTTGGATTAATGAATGCTGGTGCCACTCTTCAGAGAGCCATGTACATTGCTTTTGAAGATGAAACTGGCCATTTCATTATGATATATATTGATGACATTACTATACATTAAAAAATTGATGAACACTTGGCACATCTAAGAAGAGTTTTTGAGAAATGTAGAATATTTGGAATTTCCCTAAATCCCAAGAAAACAATGTTTGGTCTTGAAGAAGGAAAGATTCTTGGACACATTATTTCTAAAGATGGAATTAGAATTGACCCTAGCAGGATTGAAGGTATACTCAAAATTAGTCATCCTAGGAACATCAAATAACTTCAATCTTTCATTGGTAAAATCAATTTTTTAGGGAGATTCATACCCAATCTTGGAGAACTTCTAAGAAATATAATCAACATGCTTAAAAAATATTCAGAAATTAAGTGGAACATTGAAGCTAAGCAATATTTTGATCTAGTCAAATAAGCATTAACAAAAGCTCCAGTTCTAATCAGCCCGGATTTTACCAAAGACTTCATAATTTTTTCTTCTGCACCTAAACATACTATTGCTTCTGTATTATTGCAGAAAAACAGTGAAGGACATGAACATCCAATAGAATTCTCTAGCAAAGCCTTGAGAGATGAATCTTTAAAGTACAAAATCATGGAAAAACATGCTTGTGCTCTGGTTAAAGCACTAAGAGATTTCAAAGTTTACATTTTACATTCACATATTATTGCTTATGTGCCTAATGCAGTAGTCAAAGAAATTTTAACGTAGAATGGTCCTAATGGGAAGAGAGGAAAATGAATTGTTGTTATTCTGGAATATGATTTGAAAATGAGATCTACCAAATTAATCAAAGGACAGGGATTAGCCAAATTGATGGTTGAATCAAATTTTCATGCACTAGATATCAACATGGTCTATTCATTAGATGATCAAGTGGAACTGGTGACTCAACTAATTGATGAAGCATTCCTAAATTCTCCTTGGTATGTAGATATCTTATATATTTTGTTCAATTTAAATGCTCGCCCTGATTTGTCCAAAACTAAAGTTATATTTATGAATTTGAAAGCTGTCAAATTCTACATTCTAGAAAGTGTCTTATACTAGAAAGATGCTAGAGGTGTTTTACTCAAATGTTTGGTAAAAGATGATGTAGATAAAGTTATGCAGGAATCCCATGAAGGTGATAGAGGTGGCCATATTTATTGGAAAACCACTACCAATAAGATCCTTAGGGATGGTTTCTACCAGACTACCCTTTTCCCTGACATCCACAAGATGGTAACCGCCTGCCACAAATGCCAAATTTGTGAAGGAAAGAGAAAATTGTTGCCCTTTCCCTTAAATCCAATTCTATTGAAAGCCCTTTCCAACAATGGGGTTTATATTTCATTAGAGAAATTCATCCCCCATCCTCTACCCAACACAAATGGATCCTTATTGCCACAGACTATTTTACCAAATGGATAGAGTCCACCCCTTCCAAAGCTGCAACTGATTTCGTTATTACAAAATTCCTTGAAACCAACATCCTTTCCAAATTTTGTTGTCCTAGTAAACTCATCATAGATAACGATGTAGCCTTCAAATCCAAGAAAATGGTTGATTTTTTCATAAGTATCACATCTCTTTAGAACATTCAATAGCCTTTTACCCTCACGGTAATGGATTGGCTAAATCTTCAAACAAAATTTTCGTGACTATCATCAAAAATATCTTGGAAGACCACAAGAAATCATGGCATAACAAGTTGGTTAATGCACTTTGGGATGATAGACTTACTACCAAAAAATCAATTGGCATGTCTCCATACCAATCGGTCTATGGAATTGATGCATTTTTTTCCTTCCTCTTTAGGAGTTCCAGTCATGAAGATCATTTAGGAAATACAAGTTGAACCAAATGATGTACAAAGAAGGATCAATCAAACTATTCAATTACAACAGTCCCTAGAAGAAGTCTATAACAGGACCCAAGTTGTTTAAGAAAATATCAATAAGATTTTTTATAGAAGAACAAAGGCTGATGATTTTAATCTAGGTGACAAAGTTTTGAAATGGGATTCCCAAAGAGAAGACAAAGGTAAACATGGAAAATTTGACAACCTTTGGCAAGGACCATACATTATTGATTCTTTCAAAGGAAACAATGCATATTTCCTTAAAGAGCTAGATGGAACAGAGATGCCTGGAGGTCCTGTCAATGTTAGCATGTTGAAGCATTAATTCTCTTAAGAATACAGTTTGATCTTTCATCATTGTAAATACGATAGTTTTGCAGTTTGTGATTTGGATAACTCATTAACAAAGGTTGAATACCATGGAGAAGGCCCAAACCTGGTTTGATGAGCTGTCATAAAAAATAAATAAATAAATAAATAAATAAATAAATATAAAAAAAAATCAGATGAAGAGTTTGAAGAAAATGGAGTACTCAAGGTTACTGATCTTATGTTCTTGACACTTCACTTGGAGAAGTGACATCCCCAGTTGGAGCCACTGTTACAGTCCTATAAATAATAGGATCTCAACTTGATTGAGTATTTTATAGTTGCAATTTCATATTGTACATGATTTCCAATATTCAAATGATTTCCAAAAAAAATATGAAAAAGAAAAAAAGAAAAGAGGGTATATTGAAAAAAAAATATGAAAAAGAAAAAAATAAAAGAGGGTGTATTGAAAAAAAATATGAAAAAAGAAAAGAAAAGGAATAGAAAAGAAAAAGAAAGAAAAGCCAAAAAAGAATAATATTGAAAGTGCTTCAAATCAAAACCCCACTGCTGATTAGATTATTTTGTTCAATCATACAGTCTAAGCATGATTGAACAATTTTAAATTTTTGTTGGCTAAGTTAGAAAATAAGGATTTTCCAAACAGTTCAATCTTTGGAAATCAGTAACTAGGTAGAAATAAATTGATCCAACAATTCAAACTGAATCAATAGGAGAAATAAGGGAAAGAGTAGGTTAGAATAGCATAAAAAAGAGATATGGGTCTGCAAGCCTAAATGCTCACTGCAAAAGAATGATGAAAAAATGTTAGATTAGTGAAAGGGTAGGTATATTGAAAGAAAAAATAAATGTGGAGAGACATTAAATTTACTCTAAAGCATCATTCCAAAGATTTCATGTATTTTCATGTATGGAGAAAAATAAAAAAGAAAGGGGATTCATCCTAAGTTTGAGGGATTGAATCATTTTAAAGTTTATTTGACATATTATATGTCATATCCTAAAGTCCCCATACTTTATACTTCGCCCAAAATTTCATTTAGTCCACCCGACCCCACCATCCGCTCGCCCATCACGTCATCATTAAACTTATGCCACCTTCCACTTCATCTCTACCCCACTATGACATCCGACATCCCATATTTATTTTCGGCCCCCCTGATCCTCTGAAATTTAAGGTCGAGGGGGGGGGGGGGTCCGAAATGAGTGGTTTCCAAAACCAACCCATCTGCTATGTGTCAAGCGCCCATCATTTCGCACCCCCCCCACCCTTGCTATTCCGCTTATCTTCCTAGACCCCCTTTGAAAAGAAATTTCCACCATGATTAAACCGCGTTGTTGACTATTAACCCTATGCCATTCCCATTGCTCCATAATACCATTACCGTCACATCCGCCTAATCACTCTCACTCCTACCTAAAGACTCGTTGAACATTAATTGTTTAAATCGTTACCTAACGGGCACGCGCCATGTCAATGGAAATTCCACCATCATATAAATTCACCTTTCCCCACCTGTTTCAAAGGTTACAATGTTCTCTCAATATTTTTCTTGTAACAGGTGATCGAATTCGAAGTTTTACAGATCTAAAGAAAGTGCAGAAAATTCCAATTGTCTGCAAAATAATAGAAATCCATCTTCTTTAATCCCCTTTTCTTCTAATTCCCCTTCTGATCAAGCAGAAATCCCTTCTATTTATTACTCTTTTTTTTTATCCCTTTCTAATATGTACACTTGCAAATACAGAAAAGATAGTTAGTTTCATTTCTAGATACATTCATGCCTCCAAAGAAGAAAAATCAAGAGCCATTTAATTCAATGGTTCACTCTCCTGTGGACCTTGATCATATTGCCCTTGCTGGCATGGATTTTAAAATTCACGAGATTCTCTCAGAATTTGACCGCTTCGACATATACTGTTGGTTGGAAGATAAAGTAATTGATGAGGTTGATGAAATAGGACTGTGGGACACAAACCTACCATACTACATCTTTCCAAAAACTCACACTTGCCCTAAATTTACAAGAAAGTGTCATGCGTGTTATGATCCAAATCAGAGGGCTGTTGTTGGCCCCACATGGGAGGTTTTGTTGACCATTAGTGCCAATTCTATCATGCACATGATGCAGGCTCCTGTCATTGAAGTAACCTCACCCATTTCCCATGAAACCCTTAGGGAATTTTATCATAAATTATATTTTTCCAGTAGAGCCAAAACCCTTGAATTATTCATGGTTGGAGACACTCCCCTACCCAAGAAGAATCCTCCATACTCATCTTATGCATTCTCTGATAGGACTAAGCACATAGTCACTATCCTTTCTTACCTTCCAGGATACTATTCAAACCAGTGGTTATATGAAACAATTGTAGGCTTCCTGTCAATACTTTCATCAGACTCTAAACCTTCCATCATGTTAAATTTCAGTCAATTCCTGGAAGATGCCATTCATGATCAGTTTTTAAAGTTTCACACATAGGAAGTGTTTAAATACACTTCAGTCATTGTTTATATTTTTGTATATTTTCAGGCAAACAAGTTTCAATTTGCAATGAGAAAATTGAATGAAGATTCACACCCTCAGTCTGTCATCTTCTAGACAACAATTTTGTTGAAATATCAGAAATAATTCACTTACAAATGATTCATTGAATTATTTGTGCACATAGCTATGAGCATCCTCAACAACACAATGGAACCAAGGATCAACGAAAAAATTAAAAAGATCATGCAACTGTCATACGAAGCCAAAATTGGAGACTGGTACTTGTACTGGAATTATATAGAGCTAAGAATATATGGGTGTGAGTTGTCCCCTTACAAGCTACCAAATTTCCTCCCCATGAGGATATTTTCCCTGGAATACATAAGATAGATGATTAATGCAAATGCAGTAAATTTTTTATTAGTAAAGAAGAAATCTCAGTTTAGGATCAAATCCCATATTGGTCCTTTCATTTGCAATAGTAGAGCAGCAGGAGAGGAGGCTGACAAGAGGCTAAAAGAGATGAAGTTTACACATAGTTTCACTTGGTATTATGACCCATTGGGCAGTATCTCTAAGAATATGGTAGAAAACAAATCAAATCCATACATTCACACACACAAGCACGCGATTGAACAATTTATGAATTGGGCAGAGTGGACAAAAAACAACTTGCAGGAGGTTGAAGAGTAGGTAATTTCATCTTCACATATAAAGACACCTGTTCCACAAGAGAACCAAAATACAGAGGATAAACAAGATAAAGGAAAATAACAAGAGAAAGAGACAACAATGAAAAGACCAAGAGGTGATCAGTCACCTTCTGTGAGTGATACATCTAACAGGGAGTTTAAGATGAAATATAGGAAGAGAGAAAGAGTTCACATGGACATTGATCAAGGCAAGGAATCAGGGCAGTAGACAGTGATAAATATTAGAGACACTCATGGTTCCTCTCTAGCAAGTGGCCAACCTATATCTTCTCCTACAACTTCAACTACAATTCCAATTCAACAGCAAAGCCTTCAAACACCTACATCTACTGTTGTTACAAGGGAAAAGGAGGAAAAAAATATATGACACCTTGAGGGAGATCAAGAGGAAAAATAAAATATTGAAGAACAACACCTATAATCAATTTTGGAAGCAAACCACTAGTTCACAAAGTAGGCTTCTATCGGCGTTTGATTCAGAGAAGGGAAATATGTGCATGGCTTTCTTAGAAGCCCTGATTTCACAACCAAAG